>JASCZW010003480.1:0-28122 GCA_034211315.2 Aedes japonicus
CCAGTTTGAAGCTTAACTTGGTCGCTAATAAAGTGCAGCCATCACACACTGAGCGTTGCGACCGAGTATAAAAGTGCGACATAATCACGTTCCATTATTCTGTCAGGCATATTTCAATCTGCTATTGCTGAACTAAAGGGGAAATAGAATGCCACAGGGAAGGATAAATCTTCGTAGGACCAATAGACAAGAATGAAATAGCAACAAATACACAATCAATGTTATTTAAAAAGCGTATCATCACTGGTGAAAGCGAGAAAGACAGAGACAGAGAAGAACAAACAGACGTGTTTGGCTTCGATAACCAAAAAGGCAAAAGCATATACAAGAAACTATTTATATTCATTCATAAATATAGCTGAACAAGTTATAATCACAAATGAAGAGTACTCAACTACTAGACGTACACAACCGGAAATGTCATAAACGAATCGACACAGCAAAAAACTTGAACTATCAAAACTTTCGTTGAATGAGAAAGAAGCCGCCCATACCACTATCAAATCATCATTAAACTCAATCAGAACGAAACACAAACAGTAACAATAATAGATGTGTTGATGTATTAGCAATAATATTTTGCTGCAAAAATAAAAAACAAGACAACAAAAAATTACAATATCTTTACCTGTATACACATATGCGAAGAGTGAAACTTCAAGTTTGTTTTTATCCAAATGTCAGGCAGAGTAAACAGGAATAAATTATTCATACAATTATACACAGGTCAGCTCGTTGCAACGTATGCCTGCATGATGGAAAATAGAACGGGTAAATACAACCATACATGACTGGCACGGAGGATTTCGATGCCGAAACGAAAATTCTTCATAAGAACAAAAAAATAGCAGACACCATAACAAAGAAAAGAACGTCATAACGGAAAAAAAAAACTGAATAAAACGATCGAATTGAACATCAAAGCGTCCACCAGAATAAACCCTATGATGAGAAATTTCACCGATGAACCATATATCACACTTTGAATGCATTGCCGGGATGTTTATCTCCCTCCCAAACAACACGTTTTTTGGCAACAAAGTAATAAGAAATTCGTTAGAGAAATTATTGACAAACCGTTACTTTAAAGTTTACTGAATTGCAACCAGAGCGCAGAAGGTGTAGCAAGCCAACGGAAATGAGAAATGGCGACTGGGAATACATTTCTGACTGACCTGGCACGTATCAATAGTTGCTACCGTACTGATTAGAACAGAAATTGCACAATAAATCAACTGAATAGGGTTGGGAGTAACCGGCCATTCTCACTGTACACATTTCCAGTGACTCAATTTCTTTAATAATCCATACCGTCGCCACGTCCTTTAAAAATTGCGTGGAATAGAAAGGAGAAAGGTAGTGTGACCTTTGCTGTTGTTGTGGGACTGTGTTTACCCTGCATACGCACACAGTCATGAAATGCGGTATTGTGTTTAATAGTGGTAGGCCTGATGGACCAGATTCATCTGTTAAAGTGATGTGATCATAAGTATAATTCATAATAAGATTAAATTATACTTTATGCAGGTTCAAACCAGTGATGTAAAAACAAAATAGACAACAACCACCTGTTCCATTCCTATTTTCTCCGAGAGAACTTACCACCCCTCAATCGTCTGGAAAATCATTAATGGTGTCTCACTGTGGTCTTTCAAAATGGTTCGATGGACGCATAATATAAAAGCTGTCTTTTTATCAGAGATTTAGTCCAGTGAAGCATTGCTGCTGTCGCAGAACTAATTTTATGTCCTCTCGTGTATATTATATCCACTTCGAAGTTATTTTCATTCAACAATGCAACCCGGATGCTTACTCTGCCATCAACAAACAGATTATGGTTTTATATACATTTGTCAGTTACGCAGCGCCACAGTTCTATCCTCGACGTCAAAGGAAAACTGTCAATTTTACTCCGAAGTGCTGTGCAAGTTAAATATAAAGGGTTATCTCGTCGAAGCGACGCCATCCACTGAAAGAAGCCAGAAAGTCACCCGCAGCAGATTATCGCCAGGCCTTCATTTGATTTCACTTCCAGAAGAGTCACGTCACTGCAAGACATTCCCCACTCCCCCGCGACACCAGACTGAATAACCTCACAGTAGTTGACCATTCAATTTAAAAGCCTTTACGCCAGTATCTAATTTAAACAGGTGATTTGAATACAGATGGACACTGATTGATTTTCTCTCAGCAGATCACCCTTTACTGTGTCGAAACAAAACAACCATTCATAAAGTACTTACTGTCTGAATGCCTCCTATCCGTAATCCGGTCCTGGAAAGGCAAATCGCTGTAAAGCTGTCTTCCTTCGATATCAACAAGTCCACCCTAGAAGCCGTTTGACTTGCAGTCTTTTCTCCAAAGCCAGCATTAAAACAAGTTATCTCTTCTTTCGCGCCAGTTTCTCGCATAATTGTCATTTGATAAAATATTATATGTGTAAAATGAAATCGATTAGTATACACGTACCGAGCCCAAAACCAGAGAAAACATAACAGCAAACGAAAACCCAACTGTCTCCGGCAAACGCTTGTTTATCGGAAATTTTAAAAATCAGCACATCTAATGGGAAAGTTCGAAAACTAAACGTTGATAAGTTAATCATTTCGATAGATTTCCGAGACTTTTTCATAAGTTGTAAACCGCAAATTATTTGGTAACTCCTGAATTATCAAACGATAATTTTATTCAATTATCTAAATTATCATTGGAAATCAGGATAACCAGGACTCCTAAAATCGAACAATAGAATTGTCTAGCATACTAACTGACGATACTGATTCAACGTTGCATTACAATAACACCTGCATTAACGTTTGCATTGAAAGCCGAGCAAAAATTGCTGTTTTTCCAGCCGGGTTTGCTTACCCAATTGACGAAACTATCGGTTACGTCCATCATAGTGAACCAAGAGTCAGTGTTAGACAAAATTTTACAGCTCATCAGTCGAACTCAACCGTGAGCGGCAAAACAGTGCAGCACAACGTCCTCCATGAAGTGTGCGCGTTCAAAGAAAAGCACCCACCGTGTCGAAACGGACATCGCGTGGCATCTTTGTGGACGCGCCGGATACGCTCGTTCCGGCATTTACAAAGATTCCGGTACTATTAACAACAATCAGGCAGTCGAAAGAAACCTGATTCCGACGACCGACGAGCCAGAGCGACAAGAAGCTCCAGCGATGCCGAAGAGGAAGACTGAAAAAAAGTGCCCATCGTTGCGTTCTGCTTGGTCGCAGAAGGTCGGTCCACACAAACAAAGAAAGTACCTGGCGAATATGAAATGCGCGCCAGCGCCGCAAGCCGCGCATCCACTGGTTTCGTGAGCTGCAGGCAATGAACACGCAGCGGCAGCGGTCAATACGATGGTCAACTCCAATTTTCCCGGCGAACGCGACGGGCGGTGGTGATCGTCTGATCAAGAAATACCGCAGCACCAGCAAGACGCGGTGTTCTAAGATCTGGTGGCCGAACAACTACTCGTGTAGCGATCGTTGAGTGACAGGAATGGGCTGAATATCGATGTGGTACCCAAGTCAGCTACCGTGTCACAACAAAACCAAGCTGAGAGTTGCCTAACTCCAATATATTGAACATATTAATGATCACACGGTTTAGCGCAGTCTAACATCAACCGACCGTAGGTTGCGCACTCTATCATGTCCCAACAAACTACGTATAATTAATTCCAACTGAAATCCGTTTCAGTGAAAGGCAAACATAACCAGAACTAAACAATACTGAGCATGCAGTCTGTACACTTGACACTCTTCTATCATCATAGTACAATATTTCAAGTATAGACCTTAAACATTAATGACAATACAAGCACTATTTTAAAGACAGAATAATCCTTACCAACAATTACGACTGACAGACCGTAGTCATGTTTCGTCCATTTGTTCAATTCCAATAATGAGATTTCAAAAGTCTTCAGAAACCTTAGATACGGTAAGTATTTCAGTATTTGGCTGTGATAAGAAAAATAACTGGTGGACATCTCTATTGACTAGAATTTTCATTGATTGGCATGAGAAGCAAAATCTATCAAAGATACTAAACGATCCCGTAGCCTAATGCAATAATTAAATTTTGTCCTAATATAAAACCTAAAATTTCTCAACTTAACATCTTATATTCTTCAAAAAGAAAGTCATGTTGCCAATTTGATTTCATGTTTTACTCGCCAAAATAATGCTGGTATGTTTGCATCTAACTTGAACAACAAACATCAATCCGATTGCCGTGTCTTTTTCCAGCGCGCAAATATCGTCTATCATTCATAACGTCCCAAACACTTCTCAAGTCCTTCAATCGACTATGAACTACGCAATGATTTTCCTCTTCTTGCAAAGCATTGATACAGCCCAATGAATTGAAGAAACTGTTCCAATAAGACCTACATGCCAGGATCTTTGGAAGTCTCTCCCAAAGCGATACCTTTAGGAGAGCACGAAAGCGTGCACCAAATCCAACGTCAAGAAACGCAGGATAGATCAGTTCCATTCGTTGCTTGATTGCAGAAGCGTCTTAACCACGGCTTGGCTGTGAAGATAACCTTGCATCATGTAATAATATGTGGAAAATTACTGTAATCATTAAACGCCATACCTGACTCATATTCTTCCGGTTTGTTGATGTGCGTTTTATGTTGTTCCATCACCAGGTAGCTGCGGATTGTTCTGTTTTAGAGGGGGGAGATGAGCATTATGAATGTACAATAATTAATAACAATCTAAATGCTGCCATAAGCTAGCGGTCATTCATCTTCGTTAATCGATTCTCTTCCAGCAGTTTAATGATTTTGCCGTGGAAAAACTCAAAAAAGTATGATGAGAATCGATCAACGAAGATAGCTCTCTGATGTTACACCAGAAATACGAAATCCGCCAGCTGCAAAATCCCCGAAATTAGGTTAGACCGGTGAGATTTTTTTTTTGCAACTGCACATTATTAGTCTTGCTACGCAGCAGTATAGATTAATGGCTTACGTCATCGAATGTCGTAATCAGTCATAACAATCAACGGCAAATAAAGTCCTGCAGACCTCAACCACCAGATGGCGCCACAAAATAAATAACGAATCATATGATTTTTCGAAAATAACAACCTTCAAAAGATTACTCGTCAAAAATTTCATGACGTTTGGTGTATTAATTATCGAGTTATGACAGTGGTTAAATGACGTCACTTTTTGTGATTCTTAAAAACCGACGTGGATTCTAGGCGAATTTCTGTCTGTTGGATATATCGCTGCTTTTTGATGAGAAAACACCGTTCAAGCCCAAGCTTGGCTTGGAAAATGTTATCCGGACTCTGCCTCATCGAAATCGACCAGTCAAACGGATGGTTTTCCAATTTCAAACGTGGTCGCACGGTACACCGAAGATGCGTTGAACGCCCTTGGTCCGCCAAATGTGCGGTAGTTATTCCGGAAAATATTGAAAACCCTGAAATCATAATGGGCAATCGCAAAGTGAAGTTGCAAGAGATAGCTGACGCTCTGAAGGCGTCACCAAGGTAGGTATTTACGCCATCATACAAGAACATTTGGGCAGCGAAAAAGTCTTCCTTTCAAATCGGTGTCGCATTTGCTCACACCAGAGCAAAAACAACAACAAGTCGACGACGTCCAAAGAGCTGTTTGGAGATGTCTCACGTGCAAATAGTGAGTGAGTTTTTTGCATCGATACATAACAATGGATGAAACATGGGTTCACCACTTCACCCGAATGAAAATCGGTAGCCTGCCGGAGTGGCGTTCAGACAGAGCAAGCGCCATCCAAAGTCATGTCCAAAGACTCAAACAT
The DNA here is from genome assembly GCA_034211315.2 of Aedes japonicus. Taxonomy (NCBI): domain Eukaryota; kingdom Metazoa; phylum Arthropoda; class Insecta; order Diptera; family Culicidae; genus Aedes; species Aedes japonicus. Next base: position 5,810 of record JASCZW010003480.1, read on the forward strand.
CGGCTGGGGAAGGGAATGGCCTCTCGTATTTGCGCGGCGCATGGAATTTTATTCATTGATCTCACTTCAGGTTACACCGCGAAAACAATCAACGAAGCGACTCATTATATCGGTTTGCTGGATGGTCTGAAATCGCCGAAATTGCATCCAGAGCCGGCCTCATTTGAATGAAGAACGTGCTCTTTCACTAAGTCTATAAAAACAGCCCCAAAATGGTCGAATTGTCGCAATTGCTACTGCACCCATCGTATTCTCTAGATGTGACCCCTAGTAACTACTGGGTCTTTGCAAACCTGCAAAAGATGCTCCATTGAAAATAGTTCGCTCAGATGAGGAAGTGATTGCCGGTGTTCGTTTCAGAAGGCGACAAAGCCATACACGGAGGTCTACATCGGGATTTTAAGTAAGTATACTCTTTCGTGGATCAAAGAGCAGTACGACGAAGCCAAATAATGTATTTCAACAATGTCGGGCACCGTGCCACACCTTGCACCGCACTCAGAAGTGGTTGCAGGAACATCTGCTGTTCTGGGCCAAAGGATATGTGACCGCCATCCAGTCCCGATCTTAATCCGTTGGATTACTCAGTATGGCGCATCATGAAGACCCAAAACTAAACGCCACCCGAGTACAGCAAGCCTCAGACAAACATTGACCTGTACCTGCAGAGAAATGGATCCTGGCTGCATTGTTGGGACCTAGCCGTGCATTCAGAAGTCGTGTAGAGGCCGTAATTGCAGCAAGTTGAAACTCGATCGATGATTAACATAGTTAGACTTTCAGAAACATCCTTCTTAAATAAAAAAATCGAAGTCGTTTTTTTCTAAATTTAGACATTGCTTAATGGTGCAAATATTATCACGCATACGGTATATGGAAGAATATATCTCCCTGTACACTTCATGAAGGATTGACGGTGATCCGTTAAATATTGTTTTGTTCTGTTAATTTTCATTATTAATCTTATTATGAAGAAACATAGTTCTTAGCATTTTTGACGATTATTGTAAAATTGTTAATTGAAATGTCTTAGATTGTGAGATAAGTAGAGCCTACTTTTTCGTATTATTTAGTCGTCTTTATAAATAATTTATTTAAATCAGTGTTAGATTAGATTAGATGTCTTTATTTAAGACACTTTCAGCCGGTGGCTGGTTCGTCTCTCTAGATCAGTGTTATTTAGAGTTTAGTCAAAACGGATTGCTTGCTTAGCTCTGGATAGACACGAGTGGACGATCTTCAGGATGTCTGTACAACTTTTTGGCTTTGCAGACGAGGTTGATATCGTAGCACGTAACTTTGAAACGATGGCCGGAACGTACATCAGGCTTAAGCTCAGTTCGATTAGGCTATGTGATTGAAAGGAAAAAAGAGGCTCCCGAGAAGACAATGTTAGCACAGACATACGTTGAAGCAAGAACAAAGTTAGTCGACAACTTACGTCGCCAGGCCATCCGATATTGACACGATGTTTTAACGTTAATGAATGCCACATATCGGCAACAGAACTGACAGATTTGCTAGTTGCTCGTTGCTTATTGTTATTTGTTGATTTCTTTCAAATTTACGGTTGCGGAAGAAGCTGAGATTCAGTTGAACGGCTGTGCTGATAGCCTCCCACTACGAGTTCAAATCGAGGCGGTAGACGCATTCGTGTATCTTGGCTTATTAGGTGACCGCCAATAAAGACACCTGCAGAGAAGTACAAAGGCGCATTCTGGCTGGCAGTCGTGCCTACTATGGACTCCGAAGGACGCTAAGGTCGAAAAAAGTTTGCCGAACTACAAAGTTGAGCATCTACAAGACATTACACATTATAGGCATTCCTATACGGCTACGATACATTAACATTCTCGTGGAGAACAAACGCGTCCGTGGTGTCTATGAACGGAAAGTGTTGCGTACTATTTACGGTGGAGTGCAGATAGAAGACGGAACGTGGAGAAGGCGAACTAATCACGAATTGCATCAGTTGGTCGAATACGATGGTCTGGGCATGTCGTAAGAATGTCGAACGATAGCCCAGTGGAAATAATTCTCGAACGAAATTCTCGAAATGAAACGAACTAACGCGCACAAGAAGACGAGGCGCGCAAAGAGCAAGGTGGCTCGATCAAGTAGAAGCCGACCTGCGAACCTTTGCGGACAGTGATGCTGTCCACGAACCGAAAAGAACGGAGACAACTTCTTTATTCAGACGGACGCGGGAAAGGTGAGGATGTTCGGTTATGTTGCACTCACTAATAATTCCGAAATGCGAACAAAGCTTGATCCAAAAGTACAGTATGTATGGCGATCATATACATGGGTACCAGCTGCGAGACATGTGAAACATAATTCTTTCTTCAGTGATAGCACGGATATCAAACGGCCGCTGGAAGACGTCTGAAAAAAACAAGCTGGATTCAGGCAGCACAAAATTGCTTATGATCGCTCAAAAGATTGAACGACGGTGGCGAGGAATTTAGTTCCGTACAAGAGGATGAGGATGATCGGGGCAGTGCTAATGCATTATATGGCTCACTGCTAAGCGTTAATATTATAGTATTTTTATTGATAACGATAATCAGTTAGTAAATACACAAAAGAAAATTAAAAACAAAAACAAAGAATCGAAGTAGATGTATATTAACCATGTCAGGAAGAGAACAAAGAATTCAGCCAAAGGAGAGATAGCAAATAGAAAGACGGGCAGAACTAACCATATATCAACACTAAATTAATTTAAGGGCCGAAAATTAACACCCATCCGGTAATTTCCACACCCGTTTTTTTTTTCATTTCAAATTTTCGGTATTTGGCATTTTCAACCTTGAAAACTTAGACTAATAAACAAGAAACAAAATTACAAAACTAGAAGGAACAGCCCAATGGGGTTGTACGCAAAGTTGACGTAGGACTACGAAGCAATGTACAATCTAGATCGCTTGATTGTTTAAAGAGTGGTCGAAATTGGTTTCCTTCCAAATCTAATTCCTATACACTAAACGTTCGCACTACAACCTTTACTATTTGATATAGCCTGTCTTGGTAACTACATTCATACATCAGTAAATCAGTAAATCAGTAAAGTTTTTGTCATGGGTGGCTTTTTCTCATCAACTCATAGGCTGGCTTAAGCAGCCTTCTTTCTCGCAGCGAGGTTGACGGGAGTATCGGCCCAAACAGCCATCTGCGCCAACCTCTCTGGAGTACTACTGCTCACCAGTGCACCCTCTAGTGTGCTCGCTCGCCTACTGCGTTGCTACAGTCACAAGTCACACAAAAAACACCCAAAAGGTAGATGAACCAGCCTGACGCTGAAAATCTCAATAATATTGGATTAAAAAAAAAGCATTTTGCTTTGCCTTTGACTTTGCAGTTAACGATAATGAGGACTTCAAACCAAGGGTTGGCTCGTAGATCCCTGCTTTCTCCAGTCAATTCTTTGAACGCCTTCCAGTTCACAACTGGGCCATTCATATAGCTCTGAGCTGTCTTCGCCAGATTTGCAAAAACAAAAATGTTTCTTCGTTGGACCGAGTAGATGACAAAAACGCTACTCAAATCATTTGAAAAGGGGTGTATGGGCAGAAAACATATGCAACAACTGGGATTTCCAATTTGATCCCTGCTTTTGTTTCAGAATGCTGCAAATAGTATTCACTTAATAAATGTGGTTTGTATCTTTACAGCATTCGATGCAAATCTGACAATACATAACGCCGGGTTGGGTGCTGCTAGAGCATTAGATTTATAACACAGAGGTCGGTAGAATACACTACACACAGGCATGTGCCAAAGAGCATACGACAGTAAATCCGTTTCCGTTTGTGAACTTAGGTTTGAACCAGTTCCAAGATACGATGCTCGAACTTGTTGTTAGTGCAAACCTCGACCCGAAACGTGTTACAAATGGGGGCATACACACCGTCGCGTAAAAAACAACAAATCGAGTCAATCTTAGTTGAAAATGAATCAAAAAGAAATAAAATGGTACCTATATGATTTCAATCAGGATTGACCGATAATTTTCGTTAACGTTTATGTCCAATATACAAAGAAATTGTGTTATTTGTTATCATTTGTACCATTTTATTGTATTTAATTTATCTAGCAACAATATCCGCCTACTTATCTTGGCGCAAATATGATCCAACCTCCAGTTATACTCCTAAGTTTCAATAACTGTTGACCATGTGTATGAACGGGTCAAAGAACCAATGCCAGACGTCAAGATACATGATAAATAAAACATATATCTCCCACCCACGTGGTATGAATTCCAAAGGAAGGGAATTATCGATAAAAAAAAAAATATCCGCACATACCTATCAACATGAAACTTTTGGACACTGGTCAAAGTTCCACATTGTATTCACTAATTCACAATATGCTGAAGAACATCAGTTTATTCGACACAACTCGTGTGTTTAGAATTCGTATGTCGTAAATGATGGGTAAATAAGATACACTAACCTAGCGTCAATTAATAAATTCGCAGGTTCTTTTGAGAGTCGGTATCTTGCCGCTTTTTATGAGATAAGAATAAATCAATCTGAATCAGCAAATTTTATCAGTAGGATTAAGATAAACACCCAATGTTCATTATTCTGACTCTGCTAAATATATACAATGATAAAATGGCAGAAAATACTTACTTCATGAGGTTAAGATAGATGGATGCCACCCAAAAGATGGAATTTGCTGTATCCCATTTGGAGGGGTTTTCCACATTGAGCAATTTGTATTCAATCATCCAGCAGATTTTATCCACTGGATAGTACACGTGGTCAATTATGTTGGTGATGAACCCTATTAGACCCATAATCTTGTCTGGTTCCTACAAAAAAAAATCTGTTGTAATCAGACTGCATCGAATAATCTTTAGTTTTTGAATACCTTGTTGCCTATTCCGTAGCTTAGGGAATAGCTAAGCATAGGCAAATCGTCCAAAAGCCTTAGCGTAGCTCTCGTTTGCGACATTTTGGAACTAAAGATGGCCAGTTTCTTCGCGAAATCCGGATCTTTGTTCGCATACATCCCAGATGCCAGCTTTGTGGTGTAACATAGCGTTCTTACAATCTGAAAAAAACAAGACAATGATGAGACGTCAGAAAAAGTGTTAGAGGTTGAGCCTTTTTTTTTGTCTACGCGGAAATAAGAAACCGGTCTTCTTATGAGCACTCAACATACGCAACCAATCGAACTTGATCTCTTGGAATTGTTTTGGCTGGCTGGCTGGCGAGTATAACATAGAGAAGTGAAAGTAATTCTCTGCTACGTGGAACTCCCGTACGTACCTTGTCTCGTCCTGTATAGGTATCCAGCATATCACAAACCTCGTTCAAGACTTTGCTCATTTTGATTGATTAGTTCTATACTTGCACTCTTAATTTTTTTGTTTATAATACAAAATTCAACTAAACATTCACGTAAGCGCAACGGTGCGTTCTTCTCAATGTATTTGCCCACTAAAGTATTAGCACTTTACATTACCGAAACAGGTTCTCGACTCTGGAACAATTATATCTTCCCGAGGCGCCACCAGACCAAAGACTAAAAATGATAACCACCGCAAGCTATCGACGAAAATCAACTGACACTGATTACAGTACAGGATCACAGTCAAAGGTTTGTTTCGTTTGTTTACCACCCCATCCACCTCAACACCCTTGTCGACAATATGATACGGTGTTACCTTCCGCTTTAAGCTAGGGTAAATGGTTAGCATTGTTATTCGCAGACATAATGTTGACTATGTGGGATGGGTATGCACATACAATATATAAGGAGCTTTCCTCAACTACAATTCATACCTTTATTGTATTCGCACGGACCGAGTATGCGAGATGATCTATAACATATTCATTATCCCGAGCACTCCTGAACTTATTTGTGTTACTAACATCGTTAAATCAGTCTGCATGATTTTGACGATAACTTTGCTCCTTTGAGTAAAAATATACATTTTCATAGGCATGTTGACCAAACCATTTGTATGAAGTTTTCAGAAGCGAAATATGTTCTACTCATCCTCATCTACCTTAGATCCACTATAATATAGTTGTATTGGTATCCGTTTATCATTCATTCTATAGTTTCTTACTCGAAATAGCAACGCCTACAAGTGCCGTACGATACGAAATTCGACGTCTTTTTTGTACCATTCGATGTGCAATGACGTCCACAATACACATCGTTTGTGGTGTGGGTGCGTTCGATCATCTGATTTTGACACAACATAAATAAATACTAACGAATGAATTTTAGAGTCAAAAGTTAGAAAGCTATCTCGCCACAAAAGGCATGACAATAAAAATAGATATTAAAGAGCCTATACTCCCGTGGAAATCAACAAAACTTTCTTTGACATAAAATAATGAAAAGTACCGTGCCTTTCTGACAATCGTTTACTCTTAATTATTTATAAATACACATTATTTTATTCCAGTTAGACTCTTCTGAATTTTGGCTCCAGAATGTAAATTTTTGGTTGTGCCTTATCGACCAAAGCTAATATAGCACAGCGCCATCTACACTTGAAAATGTCAAAACAATAAGCCACGGAGAAAAAATATTGTTACAAACACGCAGCGAAAAGTTTTTTAATACTAATAATATTCTGTATTAAAAACAACAATAAAAATTATTATTCCCCGGCTTATAATTTTTATTGTTGCATACAACAATAAATCTTCATTGATTGAACACAGAATATAATTGTTTTAAAAATGTGGCAAAAAAGGAGGAGAAAAATTTATTTTGTTGAATTAACAATATTTGTTTTTAATTACACGGTAATCTTAATTTACGACTATATGACTAATGACTGTAAAGTATGCATTTTCATGGGAAACTGGGACTACGCCAAAAAGGAGTATATTACTTTTACTCCTTTTTGCGTAAACTGAATATACGTCATAATGGGCATACTTTTTACTCCTTTTGAAAAGTGAAATATGTATACTTTTTACTCCTTTTGAGAACATAAAAGATGTATACTTTTTACGCATTTTGAAAAATCAATATCGCTCGAGCATGGCTGTAAACAGCTCAATTCCGAAATTCAAAGTGAAAAAGACATCAATACATTTCACAGCCATGTTAATTCATTGAAAAAAAAATACAAATGCTTATGTAAAGGTTTTGCGTGAATAAAATATCACGCATTTTGTTACAGACGCTCTGGAATTATTTATTTTAATATTATAACAGCGGCTGAATAGTCAAGAAGAAAATTAATATAATTTTTTGCTCAGGAAGTACCAGCATATTGGGTCCAAGCTCGGTCCCAAACTAAATTCCCTAATTCCTGCATCCGGGAATGGAAAACCTGTTTTGTTTCATATAGTGTTAAACATTTGTAATTACTTACAATAGCAGCTATTTAACTTACCTGTCAATTTCGTGAAGGCGTCTGCGAAGACGTCTGTATCCAACGTATTGTATAATTTCAGCCTTTTCTATACTGCAAAACAATTCCCGAACTTATACACGGTGCTTACAAAACTAAAAGCTTTTTTAAAAATGGCGTCAGCATCAAGTCACGGGCAGAGTTAATTTTCTTTTCTCAGCGGTGCCTACTTTTTACACACTTTTTTGTCGCCGTTGACATACTTGAAAAGGCGTAAAAAGTACTCTTCATTAGTATATAAAAACTAGTCACTTTTTGACGTATTAACTATAATCTTGAAAATGTGCAAAATATAGTCATAAAAGGAGTTTTACCAGATTTACCGTGTATAAAAAAATAATCTTTTTAAAACAAAAAAATAACACTGTTCCTGCAAAAAATTTATTTCTTTGAAACTAAAAAAATGTGGCGGCTATAATTGATTTTTCATGAATGAAGAATTGTTTTTTTGTTTTAAATATTTCAATTGTTAATTTAGCCAGATTATGTTTTATTTCGGAATAATTTAAATGATTTTGATTTGGTTTAATTTTAATTCTATAAAAAAAATAAACAAGCAGTCCAGCTGCAGATAAATAGTTAGCTTGTCCAATGATTCTGTTCACGATAACGATGGAAATCCCTTTAATATTGAATGAAAGAGTATTGCTGCGCATTTAAAATCTTAGATTTTGCAAGATTCATACCTGTCGTTTTCCCCAAGAATTTATTCCGTACATGCATTTCTATTCCCTTTCGGTCAATAACCTTCTATATTTCTGTACTGTTAATGTGTGAACAGAAAAGAGTCATTAAAATAAAATTCCAATAAAAAAAATATTTCTTACCAAGAAAGCAATTCACAAATTGCTCAAAAAGTCCAAAACTTAGCAATGAATCGACAAGCACGATGTTAACTTCCTCGACATCTTGAAATAATCTTTCCTCCGGCGAGTCCACTTTGTTTTTAGAATAAAGCTTAGAAATAGAGGCTACAAAACCGGCGCATACGGAAGTATTGAAAACATACACATACACTGATAACTGTAAGACAGTAATTGTCACGGATTTGTTGGTTTTTAAATCTACAATTTGTTTTTTTCAAATTGATTGAAATTATTTTTGAGCACAAAAATATAGTTTGTTGAAACTACAATTTTTTTTCTCAGCATTTGGTTTTAGAAACAACAACCAAAATTATTGAAGCTACAAAAAAAAGTATTGAATTCAAAAATAAAAATATTTGAAGTTACAAAATATTTCAATAATTTTTTTTTAATTCAGAGAGGTCAATTTTCTCTGCGTGAACAAACATATTTTAAACCCCATTCGCACTGCAACCTATATTAGGAAACGTCCATTAAATACGTTACGCAAAACCCTCCCTCACACTTTTTTTTCGTATGGAGCTTCAATTTGTTTTGTATGGATCGTCACGTTTTCCCAAGGATTTTCTCTTAGCTAAAAAAAAATGGGACTGCAATATGAGTGAAAGAGAGGCTGTTTCGAGCGTGGACACGTTTGGTACATGTGATGTTACAATAAGGGCAGCTAAACTTTGAAGGCGGAAGTATATCACGATGCTCCTTCGTGTGGTTAGCTAGCTGTATCTCGTACAACTAAATAAACAGTATGCACATTCCAGTTCATTTACTGTAAACTCTTGCTCAAATTTTAACGCCAATGGAATGTCGTCTTCAGTGTCTGAACAGTTATCATCTCGGTTGCTACTTTCACCTTTATTTCAGATGAGATAGAGGAATCCAACTTGAAAAAAGAAGAGGACACCGAGTGGTGATAAATCTGACAGCTCCCATGTTAAAGTATAGGACGAACATTTTAAAATGCTCCTAAAAAATTCAAATAGAATTCTAATTAAAAGCGGTTTGCTGTATGATGGAAGAAAAATCCAAAACTACTCAATTTCAGCAAAATAAAAAATAAATCAAAATAATGCCCCTGTTTTGCAGTTTTGTATTTTTCTTCCATCATACAACAAACCGCTTTTAATTAAAATTTCATTTGAATTCATTAGAAGCATTTTAAAAGTTTCGTCCTATACTTTAACATGCGAGCTGTCAGATTTCTCACCACTCGGTGTCTTCTTCTTTTTTCAACCTGGATTCTTCCATAGGGATTTCCCCAAACTCATCCATTGCCGTTTTCCCTTGTAACGGTGTTACAAATTAAAGAAAATAAACTGAATTAAAATTCGTAAAAACAATAATAATTATAGCCAACCCTATTATTTCAAACTCTCCTCACTTGAGCAATTAACGTTCCCAGTCTCTGGATCCATACCGGTTAGAATATCAGAAGAGGGCGACCAAATGATAAATGGTTGGGAGAGTTAAGCCACCGGATAAACTCGTCCGAATGGTGATGGTCCCGAACTTCGACAAGACAGGCTTCGGATCGCTATCTTGTCAAAAAGCGAAGACTCACCAATTAGATCCTTATTAAATCAACGGCGCTGAAGTTAAAAAGGTCGAAGTGCAGTTGCCGCTGTGGCGACAGAAGTTGTGTCAGGATAACCCTTGAACAAGGGTGTACCCCTCGGGACGGAAGCTCAGACCGTCCAATTCCGGTCGTCCAGCGGACTCGACCAAGTGTCGGAATCCATGTGTCGGCATATCTGCTCGAACTGAACGACACCTATCCTTCGCCGACCACTTTCACCGGAACGCTACCTGATTGAGTCGGAATCTAATTGGATTTTTCCGCGAATCGTAGAGTTTGTTCCCTTTAGGCAAGTAGAGGCAAACTAGCAAGGAAACCTCTTTTGCCGATGTGTTGAGTCTTCCCTCTGTTGAGTCAGCTTAGTTTTTCGGAATTCAGGACCGCTTTGCCGCCATTTGAGTTTGGTTTGAACTCGCCCTGAGGTCTCGAAGCCGGGACGGGTCTATTTGAGAACAGCTTTCTTCACGGTAGGCTAATCGTCTACCTAGCGCTTAAGTGAGGTTTGTGACTATTTTCTTGGCTAAAACACCCGACCCGTTACCCCTACAGAATTTGTTTTGTGTTTTGAAGCACGCATCCTAGCTACTTCTTCTAGTTACTTGGTAGCTTTGCGCAGTTTCGAATAAACCTCATCGTCAGTTTAATTTGCATGATACAGTCGTCCCATACCAAGTTGGACAGACCTCGATCATTTCCAGTGGGTAACAGCAGATTAAGAAACATTCCAGCGTCCTTTGATCGATTTGAGGATATTACCATAGACTAACTCTAAGACCAGTAGGTCCCATACAAAAACGATTTTTTTCTTGGCTCAGTCAGTACTAGAACATCGTCCCAAGCTCGGTCCCAAGCTCAATAATGCACCCCTTATAATGAACTCACATGAACACACTCTCAAATACTCTGTCAAAATAACACAGCAAATCAAAACAAAGGCGCAAATATGTATAACAAGGTGCTGGCTTCAAGGTGTAATTCGGACCAAGGGGTTCTACAACAGTGAACCAATTTCAAATCGCTAGTTACATATTGATTGTTGATATTACTACTATATTCCACACTTGATCAGTATTCTAGATGAGAGCTCTCAGAAACGGTTCTGTAAGGGTTTTACCAACAATCAATATGCAACTAGCGATTTGTAATTGGTTCACTGTTGTAGAACCGCTTGGTCCGAATTACACCTTGAAGCCAGCACCTTGCTGTACATATTTGCGCCTTTGTTTTGATTTGCTGTGTTATTTTGACAGAATATTTGAGAGTGTGTTCGAGTGAGTTCATTATTAGGGGCGCATTACTAACATAGACTAACTCTAAGACCAGTAGGTCCCATACAAATACGATTTTTTTCTTGACTCAGTCAGTACTAGAACATCGGTCCCAAGCTCGGTCCCAAGCTCAATAATGCGCCCCTAATAATGAACTCACACGAACACACTCTCAAATATTCTGTCAAAATAACACAGCAAATCAAAACAAAGGCGCAAATATGTATAACAAGGTGCTGGCTTCAAAGTGTACTTCGGACCAAGGGGTTCTACAACAGTGAACCAATTTCAAATCGCAACTTGCATATTAATTGTTTTTACTAAGCTTGGAACCGAGCTTGGGACCGATGTGCTAGTACCAACAATCAATATGCAACTAGCGATTTGAAAGTGGTTCACTGTTGTAGAACCCCTTGGTCCGAAATACACCTTGAAGCCAGCACCTTGTTATACATATTTGCGCCTTTGTTTTGATTTGCCGTGTTATTTTGACAGAATATTTGAGAGTGTGTTCATGTGAGTTCATTCTTGGGGGCGCATTATTGAGCTTGGGACCGAGCTTGGGACCGATGTTCTAGTACTGACTGAGCCAAGAAAAAAATCGTTCTTGTATGGGACCTACTGCTCTAAGAGTTAGTCTATGCTAGTACTGACTGAGCCAAAAATAAAATCGTATTTGTTCGGGACCTACTAACTGGTCTTAAGGCCCAAATGTAATGTGGACGGAAACGGAACGGAAACGGCAAGTTTGACAGTTGTCGTAAATGACGTCGATATGTCCAATTAGAATATATTTGAATCTAAACTAAAGTTCTCTATCCGACAAGCAGGTTTAGTCAGATTGGGCTTTTCCGCTGCCGTCGCCGTTCCGCTTCCGCTATCACTGCGTTTGAGCCTTTAGAGTTAGTCTATGGTCCAACCGCGGGTGGAAAGTCATGAAGTAAATGAATATATTTTTTGGTTCAGGAAGTACTAGCATACCGGTCCCAAGCTCGGTCCCAAGTTTAATGATTCGCTCCTAATAACGTAACTCACACCAACACACTCTCAATTTCAAATCGCTAGTTGCATATTGATTGTTGGTCCAACGTAAAAAGCGGGGAGTTCGCTACTGTGCAGTAATCCCTCGTTCAATAGTGCCAGTTGGGAGGGAATTGCCAACTCCCTGCCAACTCGCTCCGATCCTGGGTCCGGTTCTCTGAAACACGCTGTATGACGAAGTGTTGAGGTTGGAGTTCCCTAACGGGGTATAGATTGTCTGTTTCGTGGGCAACATAACACACACGAAACCACACGAAGAGGTGGAGTTAACGACAACTCACTCCATTGACATAGTCCAGGGATGGATGCGTCCCACAAGATTGAGATTAGTCCATACCAAATTGGAGATTACTGTCATTACCCATGTCACCAATAAGCATTAGCATATGGAAAAAATGAACCCTAAATCTGTATTTCAGATGCTACAAGCATTATATTAGCATTATATCAGCATCTTGAACGCTGCCCGTTGTAAAATTGCATTTCAAATGCTATTTATATGCTTGTAGCCTGTAATTAGCATTTCGAATGCAAAATAGCATTAATGAAGCATTATCATAGCACTGCAGTAAAGCAGCCTATATTGGGCCAAAAGTGGCATTTATGTTGCATTTAAGGCGAGTTAATTGCTTGATAGGCTGCCGTAAAGACGCATTGAAACTGTTTATTGGTACTGTGGTCAATAACAGAAAATCGGAGCAAAGGGCGACGATTAGAGCAGGTAACTACACCATCACCTCAAAGCGGTCCCTGAGGTACTTGGTGGTTATGTACGCGGTTGTAGAGGAAACAACAGAACATGTGTTCTTCGCTTGTCCTCGTTTCAACGACACAATAAACGGCATGACGGCCGTGAACGGTCGGAACACGATTTCGTACATTTGGGACGCGGTAAACTAAGAGGCCTCCCAGATTGTCCTTGCGCTTCAAGTCAGATGGCAAATGACCAGTGACAGGTCAGAAGGACCAACTAACTACCAAAGTCCTTAGTAGCTAGACCCCAACCCCTCTTAGACAGAAAATTTCAAACTTAAAATTGATGATACTCCATCCTTAGCCATCGGATTCCAAGGTGGAAGTACTGGGGTAAGTACCTGTTCAGGGATGGTGGACAAAATATTTTTTAGATGCGAAACATGGCGTGCGGCATATCAAACTTCATGATATAGCAAAACTAGGCCATCAAAAGACATTTTGGGGATTTCTGACCATACTGGCCACTAAAAGAGGATGCAGGATCCGAGTGGCCATATTCAAATATTTTCCAAAACCTGGCTTGCGACCAGGGTTGCTGCTCGCGTTTATCCAATAAATGCACTCGTTGACCGATATTTCTTTTCATACAATGTTTTCCGTAACGCGCCTTGCCAAAGTAATAGTATTTGGATTTTGCTACAACTTTCATCCATCGTATCATGACGAACGATTTGCCTTGATATAGATAATCGCGCTTATTCATCACTCACTTACGGCGATGCGATGCGATGCATCGCGGCGAGTGGATAGATGGAAGTTGTAGCAAATTCCAAATGCCATCACTTTTTTATACATCGCGTCACTGAAAACATTGTATGAGAAGAAGTCAACGAGTGCATTTATTGGATAAATGCGAGCAGCAACCCTGCTTGCGACACATCAATACTACTTTGCAAAAATAGGTCTTTGGAGGACATTCTGAGGGTGTCTGATCATACTGGCCACTTTTGGTGCCCCTCCGGAGTCCAAATTTATTCGAAAAAGTGGCCATATTCAAATCGTCACAAAAACCTGGCTTGCGACATATCAAACTTCAGGATTTTGCAAAACTAGGTAATGAAAAGACGTTTGAGGATTTTTGACCATACTGGCCCCTTGGAGAGGCTCTGCGGGATCCAAGTTCCTCCTGCGGGATCCAAGTGGCCATATTCAAATCTTTTTCAAAACCTGGCTTGCGACATATCAAACTTTATGGTTTTGTAAAAACAGGTCTTTGGAGGACATTTTGTGGATTCCTGACCATACTGGTTGCTTAGGGAGACTCTGCAGAATTTGAATTCCTCCGGGAAAGATGATGTGATGTGATGTGTAATAAGAACCCACCATCAGTGCAAGGATTACCTATGGCTGCTGGACTATTCTCAGCAGGTTGTTCTGAGAGAATAGCCTACGTGATGGCTTCTTGTAGCAGGGTCAGCCGATCTCAGTGAGGACTTTCGGAACACTACGGCCAGAAGGCCGCGTGTCTTCGCATGACAAGGGACTGGCGACTCCACGAACCCTTGTCCAGTCAACAAATCCTTCGACTGCCTTAGGCTACCCCCCCAGGGAATACCCGTTATATAGTTGTTAAAGGAACAGTAGACATTTTTAGCATAAATGATTTATAAAAAGTTAAGACAAAATGAAAATTTCACGGCTATACTGAACTTAAGATTCAATTAACACATTTATTTTTGTTTTGACTGATTCCACGCCAAATCGGTCGGTCACCAAACTCAACTATCTTCGATTTTGATGAAACTTGGTACACGTCTTCGGTATGTTGAAAAAAAAAATCCACTGGTGTTAAGATTATTTGGATTCAAGAGTAACTTTTGAGATGGGTGTATGTTTTTTTTCCAACATTTTACTTGAAAAATCGTAGTTCAAAAACCATTACATTTAGAGAAAAACTTTATATGGGGGAGTTGTAGAGAACTAAAAAGGCTTTGTAAAAAAAATGTACACTGAAAAAAAAAATTTTTTTCATAAAGAAAAATCGAAAATAAATACTAAAAATCAAATATAAAAAAAAACATATTTTTAATATTTTTCAAATTTGTTTTGTGGAAATTTGAGAAAAAAAAACACGTTTTGAAAAAAACTCTAGGATGGACGCTCTTATAATAAAAAAGTTTTCCGAAGAGCGAACTTTGGTGCATACTTCAAATTTTGGTTATTCATTATTATAAATGAAAATTAATTATACAATATGATTTTGGAGATCATTAAAAACAATAATGATGCTAATGATAAATCACCTGAACGCAACCGTTTTCGAGATTTTTCGGATTTTATTTCAATAGAATGAAAAAACCTCAGAAAAATCGCTCTTTTCTTAAGTTAATCGAGATTTCCACCAGAAATGATAAATTTTCCAAGATCTTCATATTATAACGTTCACATTACTCTAATGTCCTCTTTTCTTTTGATATCAGGATGATAAGAAGACTCATTTGAAAAGAACAAGATAAATAGCACTAATGTTTTAATATTGCAATCAATATATTTATAATTGTTTTATGGCTGTATCGGTCGGGCCGCTCAGAGAATGAAGGGAGCGAATTTGCTAAAGCGATGAAAGTAACAGCGAGATAGATGTCGCAGGGGCGACAAGTGTGAAATGGACAGATGATGAAATTATGCGGAGGGTCATATAGAAGAAGCATATTAATCGAACTGCTGACTATTTTGCCAAGCTCCAACGATGTTAGAGGTCGGGTGTAGTGTGTGAAAACTACACTCCGAACAGTTCGGTGATGTAGCGATGAAAGTAACACATATTGTTTAAGGTAGGTAGACAAATAGCAGCTATAACGTATGTCAGGTATATCTTCTCATAAAAAAACAGCTAATGTACGCTGCCTGTAAACTACCAGAGATGTTTTATACCTGCATTTCCAAAGGTACCACAGCCAATATATATGCTCATACATAGTCGCATTCATCAGTAAAATCTATCTGAGTGAACTGAAAATGGAGTTTAACATGAAGAAGTGTTGTATGCCGTTTCCCACTAAACGGTGCTCAAAAGACCTTCGTAAATTAACCGAACAAAATGTCAAAAAACTCAAGTTTATGGGCAAAACACATTTGGACACTTCTTTGATGATTTGTGATAATTGTCGTTTGCATTTAAATAGAACGGAACAATCCCATGCTGCAATTTCGGAGCCTAGTGAGAAACCATCAATTACTAACATTATGGATCCACAACCATCTACATCACGGCAAGTAGACTTGTATGGTCTCGAGGAAACGCCATCGGCAATATCATTAATGTCAGTGCCATCTGATAGCAGTGTGCAAGATTATTCAAGGCGCCATAATATTGAGCTATTTAACAAGGGCGTAGCTGGAATCAACGTTTCGCCAATATCGGCTAAAAAGTTCCTGAACGTAAATTATGCCCGCAAAAAGTTCAAAGATGTTTCAAACGGCATTCGGACATACATATTTGGGGATCAAGCGAAGGAGGATGACCTGGAGCAATTGAAAGTGAAAGCAGCCGAATATGACGAAATAATCGCGCAGCTAAAGGACCGGTATGCTGATCCAGAAACTTCGAGGGACGATCAAGTAAGGATACTTTCGGTTTTACCACAATCTTGGACAAATCAAAGAGTAATGGCAGAATTTGGAATAACAAACAAGTACATCGTATCACAAGCTAAATTCCTTGCAAAGCACGAAGGTGTTTTAGCTGCCCCTAACGAAAAGCTGGGACACGGTCTGAACCCGGAAATAAAAAACCAAATTTTGCAATTTTACGACAGTGATGAGATTACACGAGCAACCCCTGGTATGAACGACTACGTTTCAGTGAGGAGTGAAGGTAAGAGGGTTCATATTCAAAAGCGCCTTTTAGTTTGTTCATTAAGAGAAGCTTTCATTAAATTTCAAGAGATGCATCAAAATGCTGTTGGGTTTAGCTCTTTTGCAGCACTAAGACCAAAGCATTGCAAATTACTTGGCAGCACAGGTTCTCATAACATTTGTGTTTGCACCATTCATGAGAACATTAACTTGATGCTTCATGGTCTTAGAAAATATTCATTCGAGAATGATTATAAATTGTGTTTTGAAGAAATATTATGTAGCTCATCAACTAGAACTAAAAAATGTTACCTCCATGAATGCGAACGATGCCCAGGCTTTTCAGATTTTGAGAGTAGTTTAACAGACAAATTAGAAAAACGTGGTTTAGTTGAAATATCTTTTGAGCAATGGATTTCAACTGATAGATGTAGTTTAGAGACACTTGTTAAACCAATTGATGAATTTATTGCTTATTTTTGTGAAAAGTTGGAACAATTAGTATCCCACGATTTTGTCAAATCTCAGCAGTCTAGTTTCTTGAGAGATTATAAAAAGTTGTCTTAAAGACGGCGAAGTAATAATAATTTGTGATTTTTCTGAAAATTATTCATTTGTTTTTCAAGATGCTGTTCAAAGTAGTTATTGGAGTAATGAGCAAGCCACTATTCACCCTTTTGTCATTTATTACACGGAATCTGGAATACTTAAAAATATCAGTTTCATTGTTATCTCAGAAGTGTTGAAACATGATACGATTGCGGTGCAGGTGTTTATTTCAAAACTAATAAGCTTTTTGCAAACAAAAATTAAAGTAAAGAAAGCTACGTTTATGTCTGACGGGGCAGCATCCCAATATAAAAATAGGAAGAACTTTGCAAGCCTTTGTAAGTTTAAAAAGAAATACAATATTGATGCTGAATGGCATTTTTTCGCAACATCCCACGGTAAGGGACCTTGCGATGCAATTGGTGGTACATTAAAACGAATGGCAAGATATGCAAGCCTTGCTGTACAACATGAACACCCTATAAAAACTGCATTAGAGTTATTCGAATGGGCGAACCAAAAAGTGATGATTGTTTAACAAAAATGTCGTTTTGTTATGTATCACATGAAGAGTATGAACAGGGGGTAGCAGAATGGAATGAAATTTACCGACAGACTAAAACGATTGCAGGTACACAAAAGTACCACTCATTCGTTCCAATTTCAGAAAACGAAGTTTTTGTAAAACTGTTTTCGAATGACGAAGAAGGCAGGATTCATAATATATATAAAAGCAATCAATAGTTTATATAATGTTTATGTAATATTATCAATGACCGAGACTAATAAATGGTATATATAAATATAAATCCAACCATAATTCATTATTTTTGTCTTATAACTTTAAGTGAAGCTTTTTCAATCGACGAGCTGTTAAGAGTAAGTAAGAGGCACATACATGTGTTTTAAAAAGGCTAAAAACACAAGAGAAACAATCGTTAGCTATTGTTGTTTTAATATCACGAGTAATTTATGAAAAGGGCGTATTTTTTGAGGTTTTGAAATTTTATTGAAAGAAAATCAGAAATATCTTGAAAACGGTTGCGTTTACGTGGTTTATCATTATCATCATTATTGTTTGTAATGATCTCCAAAACCATATTGTAACATCAAAATTTATTTATAAGAATGAATAACCAAAATTTGAAATATACACCAAAGTTCGCTATTTGAAAAACTTTTTTATTATAAGAGCGTCCATCCTAGAGTTTTTTTTAAAACGTGTCTTTTTTCCTCAAATTTTCATACAACAAATTAAAAAAATATTAAAAATATGTTTTTTTAGATATTTTATTTTTAGTAATTATTTTTGATTTTTCTTGATGAAAAAAAAAAATTTTTTCTGTGTATATTTTTTTAAGAAAGGCTTTTTAGTTCCCTACAATTCCCTTATATAAAGTTTTTCTCTAAATGTAATGGTTTTTGAACTACGATTTTTCAAGTAAAATGTTGGAAAAAACACATACGCCCATCTCAAAAGTTACTCTTGAACCCAAATTATCTTAACACCAGTGGAATTTTTTTTTTCCAACGTACCGAACTCATGTGCCAAGTTTCATCCAAATCAATGATGATCGGGTATGATTTTTGGGATTTCCGGCACATTCTGGATGGAAATCTTCTTTTTATTTGCACTAGTAAATGTACTGGGATATTGCAAATTTCTACTGTTCCTTATAATATAGTTGTGGGCAATAAAATGAGGAAAAATCTCACAAAATAAAGAATACTTACATTTTTCGTGGTAGGGTAAGACTTCAGCATGATATCTTACCGCGCTGGCTACATTGCGTTGGTGGGACTGCCTCCTAAGGTATAGCTGACGAGATAAAGCGTTTCTTACTCAGCCGCTGTTTGAACCGCACCTCCTTGGTGGACAGACGCTCGGCACGCACCTCCTCAATCTAGCTGAAGTCAGAAGGACAACAGTGCCCAGGCTGCATTACCAGCTAAGTACGCAACCCTTAGCTGGCGGTCTTTGTCATCTGTTGACCCGTGGAAGCATGAGGTAGGAACTTGTGAGGACCAGAGCTATCTTGCGGGGATGCACGCTCCATCACAGTTGTCGACTCACCATTTTGCAGCCCTTGAATTCCTCCGGGAAAGAGGCCATATACAAATCATTACCAAAACCTGGCCTGCGACATATCGAACTTCATGATTTTGCAAAACTTAGTCTTCAGAGGACATTCTTAGGGTGTCTGACCATAATGACCACTTAAGAAGCTCTTGCGGGATCCGAGTTCATCCGAGAAAGAGGCCATATTCAAATCATTACCGAAGCCTGGCTAGCGGCATATCAAACTTCTTGAGTTTGCATAACTTTGTCTTCGGAGGACATTCTGAGGGTGTCTGACCATACCGCCCCCTTAAGGAGGCCCTGCGGAATCCGAGTTCCTCCGGGAAAGAGGCCATATTCAAATATTTTCCAAAACCTGGCTTGCGGCATATTCATGAGTTTGCCAAACTAGGTGGCCATTGTTAGACAAAGCGACTGTGACGACAAACTTGTGGTTTCGTTTGAAAACGAGCAAATGTAAGAGATAGTAGGCTTCACTTTACAATACCGGTACACTATAGCCATCAGTAACAAAAAGAAAAGCAAAATTGAAAAACTTAAACGCAACAGTTTGATTATTGGTACCAGGGTATCTGAATAACCAATGAATGACCCCTCAAAGAGTCTGTCAGAATAGCACAGCAAATCAAAACATAATCAAATATTCTAGTACCTCAAACCAAAAGAATTGGGGTGTTCCATCAACAATCGATAGGAAACTAGCGATTTAAAACTGGTACATTGCCATTTGTCACAAATACATGTTGCACCTTGCACCTTGCAATACATTGTAGGCTTTTCGGTACTTGAAACTTAGAATTTGAGAGGTTGTTCGTTGTGAGTTATGCTTTAAAGGGTGATTCAGTAAGCTTGGGACAGATTTGCTGGTCAGCCAAAAACTATACCCATTTTCCTCTTGACTATCCAGCCTTCTGATTCTATAGTATATTTGGGACCAATGGGATTTTAAAGCAGTGAACCAATTCTAAATTTCTAGTTTTCTGTTGATAGTTGCATAAATTGTGCATCCATATTTTTACACATTTCTTTTTTTGTTGTTTAGATGTTCCGTGTATTAGACTAGAGCTCTTGTTATCACGTTTGGGATTCGGATATTACATCAACTAGAGTATGTTTTAGTCCAGCTCTTACAGTTTATAATAAATAATTTTATTTGTTTTTTAAAATGAGACTTTAAATAATAAAATAATTGTTAAATAATAAAGTTCATGAAAGATGTTAATTGTGATGATTCCAATTATAGTTGTAGATGCTGTTGCTGTTGCTGCTGGTACTGCTTCTTCCTGTTGCTTTCGCTCATCGTTATCATCATCATGATTCTTGCTTTTTTCGCTGCTTTTTGGAAGAATAGTATGGAAATGGTAGTAGAAAAATAATGCTTCCGACTTAATCAATAGCTCTAAAAGAAAACCGTTGACGCTAGAACATTTATTCTTCCTCTTCCTCTTCTTCCTCTTCCTCCTCCTCTTCTTCCTCTTCCTCCTCCTCCTCTTCTTCCTCCTCCTCTTCCTCCTCTTCCTCTTCTTCAACCTGGAAAATGGCAAGTAAATATTAGAGGTGCTTCAATTCGAAAATCGTAAGAAAAACTTACAACTTCCTCGACGACCTCCTCGACTTCCTCGATTTCTTCGTCATCAGGCTTGACCTCATCCTCGCCCTCTGGAGTCTCTGGGTCTCCTGCCTTCTTGCCTGGTCGCTCTCCGAACCATTTTGGAAGTTTGGCTGCAGAGAGAAAATGATTGTTAATACATAATCTTATAAGGAGGGCCAGTTGAAGCACAATCACCAAAGACATAAAAATATTACGTTCAACAGACAACAGGTATGTGTAATACCATATGAAGAAATGTGTATTTTTCTGATTGATATTGTGCCTGAGATATGTGCGTGACTATGGAGAATACTTACATTTCTGGCGGCCAACGTACTGTTCCTTCCGCTCGGACCACATCTTCTCGAGGCTTTCTTTGTTAAGATTATCAAATCCCTGTACAGATACGGTGTGTTAGGAAAAACAGAAAATCACAGGTGAGTTTTGTATATGCAGTGCAAGAATCATTGATGGAGAGTTTATGTTGGATGTATATCATGATTATGACCGAACAAATAGATCGCACAACACGTTTGGCATTAGATACAGTTTTAACAATTCAAGGACACATTATAGGTAACATTTCCCGCTAGGTTAACAATGTGGACAAAATTTTGCTGTGAGCACGAGTTCATTTCAGACATCTAACGGAGGTATCTTACACTTGGTTCGTGTTGTCCACAGCTCTTGGCGTTGCGTCCATTTTTTGTTCATTTTTTCTAGATAATATGCGCTGTAACCCTTTTTAATTCACACAAACGATAATTGAACACTAATTAGAAATCCAGTAAAGCTTGAATCGCGCTCATTTAAATTCGATATCATGATGTAATGCCGAGTGATGAACGGTTTTAGAAGAATAAGTGTCTTGAATTCGATACTTACACCCTCGAATAGTTTCTTCTTGTCATCGTAGGAGCGGGTATCAACACGACGTTCGTATTTGGAGGCGACTTGGATCTTTGGCTGTAGTGGTAAAAAAAATTGAGATATAAGACATTGTGATTGGGCACAGCCAATGAGTGGAAACTTACTGGGTACTTTCCGGTGAGGGCTTCGGGGTCCAGACCCTTCTTCAAGGCTTTGTGTCTCAGCTGCTGCTTTTGTCTTTCCTTCAACTCTTTCAACTGTTAGGAAGGCAATGAAATGTAAAAATACGTAGAGTGTTTAGTATATGAACGAATGAGATTCAACTTTCAAGTTATTTTTATTAAATCAAATACAATTTGAATGGCATGAACTTACATCGTAGTCCTGACGTTTTTGCCTTTCCTCCAAATCGTACTTCTCGGTTTCCAGCTTAACGATGGTCTCCCATAGCTCGGTGGCCCGGGTACGGAGAGCATCCGCGCTCAAACCGTCCATTTCCAGAGGCTTGATACGGAAGGACAGCGA
>JASCZW010003481.1:0-43115 GCA_034211315.2 Aedes japonicus
TATTACCCCTTGTAGTGTGGCAAAAAACTTTATTCACACCAGTGAGAAGAAATTGTCATGAAGACATCTTCCCACGCCTAGCACATCCACTTAAGGCGCAAATGTGCCTCGGCCGGAACTCATAACGAGCAGTGCAAATCGAACAGGACGTATACTCATCTGCTTTAAAACCGCTTAAAAGGGACTGGTCACTCGGTGGCACCGCGAGCTCTCCGGCTGGTTGAGTCCATTAAGCCCTCTCCGGCGCACGATCACGAACCAGGCAAAGTGTAGAGCTGTGATTCGAGACACGCCAACAACTGCCAAGTGAAAATATGGGCGGCAATAATGAATACATTAAACGTCGCTGAAGGAACAACAGGCTTGGATGTTTGGTTTCCGACAGCAGCAGCAGCAGCAGCAGCAGCAGCATGGGGCGGCCGGGAAACGCGAAATCAAAACCTTCAAAACCGCGAGCTCATTACTTTATTCATAAATCAATACTTAAAACGTCCTCACTTCCTCGCCCGATCTCCGATCTCACCGTTCGCCGGTTCCGGGCGGTGGAAAGGGGGCGTCACGTGAGATGTGTGTGTTTACCTGTGAACCATCACCATCATCATCCGTCGTCGTCGTCATCGGCGGTTCGTGATCATACTCATCTCACCGAGGCCCCCCCCTCATTAGCCGCGCTGGACCAGTTTTCACACGAACCTCCCGCAGCTGTCTTTCCCGTGTTTATTGGAGAGTGGTCTTTATTTTGATACGTTTCCTACCGAACGATAAAGCAATGTTTGTTTGGCATGTATTCTTAATTACCACACTCGAAGTCATTCCGACCTTGTAACTGAATGCCAATTTCGAATGAATAATGCATCACCGGCTCAATCTAGTCAAAACAAGAAATTGATGGAACTCTTCTGCCTTCATTATTTATGTGAACTAATATCGAGAGTTGATAAATTTTTGATTCACTCGCACTCCTCACATGGCCGCCCTACGACAGCACACGGTTCGGTAATTTATCTCCTTCGACCCTCAGAATAAGAAACAAATCAGCATCACACCGAAAAGGCCAATTCCACTTGGCCACATCCCGGATCGATTCGTGACTGAAATTTATCGCCGAGCGACAGAATTTGACAAATGACCCTTGCCATAGACGGACATAACTCACTCCCGGGGGATAAAAATGTGCTTCGACCCCCGCCGGAATCGATTTCGCCCCTCGCCACCCTCCCACTCCCACGTCCATCGAGAAACTTTCCTCACAGATATGACGGCGATGATGAGCAGTGGGACGACGCCAATGCCGGTCAGTTCAGTGTTCGGTTGTTTTGTTTTGCTTCGAAAATTTATTAGATTTATTGCCACATTTGGGAATATGAACCTTCCCTCGATCCAGATCCCATTCCGAGACGCGAGATTAATATAAATAACCCGAGCACCCCGAGAGATAGCGAAGACAGAGAGAGGAAATCGATATTCTGAAAATGCACATCCACAACTCGCACCAGCAAATTGTTCCGATTAAAACGAGGACCGAAAAATGGCCTTTTCCAGGAAATTGATCCGATTTTTGTCAATTAACGTCATCGTCGCATCGTGGCTGGAGTCTCGAGTCTTGAGTCGAAGATGCATCCGGTGATTGAGATAATCTTCCAGATCCGTCCAATAGTGCACCGTGCAGGTTGAAGTCGATCGATATGGATATGGAAAAATTGTCCGGTTATGATTGGGCCGTTAGGGTGGTTCATAAATAAGTTCGATGTGTCTATGAATTTGAGAAAAAAACGACAGAATTGAACCACCCTAACACATTCAGTTGCAATCAAAAATTTGCTTTCCTTCTGCGATGTGCCATATTGGGCCCCATATGTGTAGCAACGTACCTATTCCATTCGATTATCATCGTCATAGCTCTTGATGAACTTTTGCCTTTATGAAGGTGAAAAGTTTTTCGGTGGTGCCGTATGGGATAAGTGATGGTCGGAATTAAGGTTGGAATTATTTTTTTCAAATTTCCACCCGATCGGAGCAAAGGAGCAACAACAAACCCGTCAGCAACAGATGGTGGACCATTATTAAAAGTTTATGAGGATGATGTACCGTGTTTAATAGTTGTACTTTGGAAAACAATTTCTCCGTAGTCCATCCTCTTTCAGGATGCAGATCAGAGTGGAAATTTAAATATGGTGTTAGTGTGGATGCTTTTTAGAAAGCAAAACAGACCAAAGAGAAATGAATGATGTACAATTTTCTCAGAAATTAAAAGTTCGTGATTGAAACGCTCCGAAAATGCATCACTCCATCAAAGCATGCCTTCACAAGTATGGGTGGGTTATGGCGCTAAGGTGGTATCGTCCGGAACAGGCCTAAGACAAGGACCACTTTTCCACGTAGATAACATCTCAGCAAGCTCAGCTGTCAAAATAATGTCAACATTGTAAGTTGTGTCTGTTGGTGCTCGTTTTCGTTGTGCACGTCATAGAAAGCAGAACGATCGCTTTCTGTGGTGTTTCTCATCAAAACAAACAACCAAAACAAATGATTAGACTTTTATTTGACAGCTGACAGCGGGCCCAAAGCAATTTGGGCCCAGGATATTCTGTCTACTGTCAATCACTGCTATTGACATAGGCTTGTGAATGGCCTGGTCCGGAAGCAATATTCAGAGTAAATACGAATAAAACAATTGAAATTTTATGACTTTAATTTTTCTTCCAATGAACGGTTTTTGTAAAACCGTATGCACAAGTTTCTAAGGCGTGTTCCGATCGAATATACGGAAAATCCTCCAAAACAACCATGTACCGATACCGAGAAATCTCGTGTTTATCAGGTGAGACTGGAAGCAGCCAGCCCGAGTAACACTTTTAGTTTTATTCCAACCGTTTTGCACTCCTCCCGGCTTTGTTGATAAAACTACATTCAAAGCTGTTTTGTCCACCAACACCTTGTCGATGCATCTCTAATGCTAAAATGTGTACAAAGTGGCCCACTTTGCAAACAAATGTATAAAACCTTTACAAGACCATAAAGAGTTTGAAAATGTTCTTGTGAAAGATGTTATGACCACTTGAAAACCTTCATAAAACCTATTGGCATGAAAACCACCATAGGGCCAAATGGCCACAGTTGTCAATCTTCATGGTGATATCGTGGTTGTTTTTGTTGTTCTGCTTTGTTCGACTCTCTGCTCTTCTGATTCATTTAGCAGTAAATAATGCCTTAGAAAAAAGTTCCAGTGTAGGGGAAATTTTGTTTGATAACAAAATATCCAAACACAACTTGAGTTTATTTTTTATAGCTTATTATGCCCCAAGTCATATGCGCATTTAATTTTATGGTGTTGATTGGCACGACAAGATCCGACTCGGAGATTATGCGAGTTTCATCAACAAAAACTAAATTGAAACAAATATTTTCGATAAATTAATCAAGAAACTTCTGAAAATTTATGGAATTCAATAAGGTTATCTAAAAGAATGCCAAAATTCGTCTCTGATCTACAGTTCATTTGCATTACATTTACAATTTGGTGTATTTATTTTTACACTTTTAATTATTTCATATATTTCAATATGGCGATCGCAAGAAATCACAGTTTCGTCAAAAGGCCAATTTATTTTCGCGAATGGCTATACTAAAACTAGTTGGTCATTTGGTGACTTTCCTCAATGCCAATTTGCCGTTCAATGCTTTTACTGAGGGAAAAATGGTTTTGAAATGCTTTTTCAACTGACCATAAAGGGTGTCCACAGTAAAATTGCATCACTTTAACCTCGTCCTCAAAAGCAAGTCTCTCAACCGATTGTCATGAAATGTTCAGGGAATAAGATACAATGTATAATCATGGTTTAGGTATTTTTATTTCACTGTGCTTCTTTACCAAATTCAAATTTAACTTTCTTCTTTATACCACGCACATGATTTTGTACAACGCTGGAAACCCAAATTTTTTCCGCTTTCAACCATATCTTCAAAATTTTCTTGTTCTGTAGTGACAAGTTTAGGATGCTAAAAATGTTGTGCTTCATTATAGCCCAATATTTTTCAATTGGCCGCAACTCTGGAGAGTTTGGGGTATTAAGATCCTTCGGCTTGAAATTAACACCATTCGTCTTGTTACACTCCAGAACATCATTTGAGTAGTGACAAAAAGGCTAGGGTTCGGCCAAAAATGTGTATTTTAAAAAACAGTCTTTCGCGAGTCACATACTTATTGCCAGGGAATTTGTTTAAAGTCCGCTTTCACGTGTGTTTCATCGTCCATGATGCAGCATGCGGCTTGAAGCTTTCTTAACTTTGAATGAACGGAGCCCGGCTCGTTTCTTGGCTTCTTGAAGCCTTTTCGCGACATCTCGAACGGAACAGTTGGGTTTGCGTTTAAAGGCAGCAACTACTCGCTTGTGATCCTTCACACAGTACGGACCACTCTACCACTCACCTTCTCCCGATCGACAGTTGAACGTTCCCCGAAACGTTTTATGACTCGAGAAACCGTAGGTGAATTTTCAACATCTTTCCGATGGCTCGGTGCGAAAAAAACTGATTGTCGAGGTGCGTGTGCAAAATGTTCTCGCGCACTTGCTGTTTCTTAAACTCCATTTTCGGAAAGTATGACACATTTCACAATAAAACTCACGTAGTGTAAACAATACACGCTGAGGTCGTTTCACCCAAAATTTTGTATAAAATCAACCCAAAGGGCGAAATGTTACAGCTTATTGAAAGTGAGGCAATGTAACTGTGGACACCCTTCAATAAGATAATATGAATGAGTCCTAAAATAGCATTTCAAAACAGCACACAGTGGGAGAAAAAGTGCCCGAAACGCGAAAAGAATTCTATTTCTCTGCTCGGAGTGGAACGATTTCTGTAAATGATACCTTACTTAAAGGAAAATTTCTAAGTAATCGAATGAACGTAGTCTCATTGGCCGCCCAGAACTGATTGGGGAGCAAATGAGCTCATTTTACCCTTGTTCCCCTATTATTTGCTTGTTGTTCAGACATTTCTTTGCTCGGTGTAACTCAAGATCAACAAAATAAGGCTAGTCCTATGTAAAATTGCCTGAAAAATCGACTGGAGTTGGTTTCGTTTAACGCATAGCTCTGTGAATGAAGATATGGTTGATTCTACCCTGATTCCCTTATATTGTTGTGTTTTTTAGAAATTTTTTTGCTCGATGTGGTTAAAGAACAACAAAGTATGGCTAGTCCCATGTGAAATTTCCTGGAAAATCGACTTGAGCTAGTTTTGTTCACCGAACGGCTCTGTGAATGAAGATATGGCTGGTTTTACCCTGATTCCCCAAATATTTTCATGTTTTTCACAATTTTCTTTGCTCGGTGTGACTCAAGATCAAAAAAATTAGGCTATGCCTTTGTATAGTTGCTAATAAATCGATTATTATTGGTTTCATTTACCGCACAGCTCTGTGAACGAAGATATGGTTGATTTTACCCCGATTCCCCTAATATTGTTGGGTTTTTCAGAGATTGCATGGTGCGGTTTGTCTCAAAATCAACAAAATGAAGCTAGTCCTTTGCAAAATTGCCTAAAAAATCGATTGAAGTTTGTTTCATTAACCGCACGGCTCTCTTAATGAAGATATGGCTGATTTTACCCTAATTTCCTTAGTATTTTTGTGTAATTCAAACTATTTATTTTTTCGGTGTGTTTCTATAGCAACAAAATAAGGCTTGTCCCTTATAATTTTTTCTGGCCAATCGATTGGAGTTAGTTTCATTTACGGCACGGCTCTGTGAATGAAGATATGGCTGATTTTACCCTGATTCCCCAGACATTTTTGTTTTTTTCACAACTTTTTTGTTCGGTGTTTTTCTAAAGCAACACAATAAGGTTAGTCCCTTGTAAATTTCCTGGAGACTTGATTGGAGTTAGTTTCAACAGCCTGTGAATGAATATATGGCACATTTTACCCTGATTCCCCTCATATTTTTTTGTAATTCAGAAATTTCTTAGGTCGGTAAGGCTAGTAAGGCAAAGTAAGGCTAGTCCTATGTAAAATTTTCTGGAAAATCGACTACAGTTAGTTTTGATCACCGCACAGTTCTGTGAACGAAAATATGCCTATTTTTCCCTGATTCCCCTAATATTGTTATGCTATTCAGAAATTACTTTGCTCTGTGTGACTCAAGATCAACAAAACTATGCTAGTTCTATGTAAAATTTTCTGGACAATCGGTTGGTGTTGGTTTCGTTTACCGCATGGCTCTTAGAGCGAAGCTATGGCACATTTTACCCAGATTCCACCAATATTTTTGAAATAAAGAAAAAAAATCATCATTAGTAAACATGCCACCGCTCAAACGTCATCTAATGAATTCGTAAAAATGCTGTCTACTGCTTACTTTATACTTTTAAGGTGCTCACAGCTTTCGGCAAGAATGACTGCAATGAATTTAGGGGAATATTAGAGGAATCGGGGTAAAATTGACCATATCTTCGTTCACAGAACTGTGCGGTGAACGGAATTGATTCCAATCGATTTTCCAGCAAATTTTACTAAGGACTAGCTTTAATTTGTTAATCTTGAGTAGCTCTGACCAAAAAAAATAATGATAAACACAAAAATATTAGGGGAATTAGGGTAAATTCAGCCATATCTACGTTCAAAGAGCCGTGCGGTAAATAAAACCAATTTCAATCGATTTTCCAAAAAATATCACAAAGAACTATCATTATTTTGTTGATCCTGAGTCACACCCAGCAAAGAAAATTGTGAAAAACATGAAAATATTAGGGGAATTAAGGTAAAATCAGCCATTTCTTCATTCACAGAGCCGTGCAGTTAATGAAACCAACTTCAGTCGATTTTTCAGGCAATTTTACATAGGACTAGCCTTATTTTGTTGTTCTTGAGTCACATGGAACAAAACAATCTCTGAATAACACAACAATATTAGGGAAATCGGGGTAAAATAAACCATATCATCGTTCAAAGAGCTATGCGGTGAACGAAAGTAATTTCAAACGATTCCTCTGCAAATTTTTTCAAAGAATTTGCCTTAATTTGTTGATATTGAGTGACTCCGACCAAAGAAATTTATGATAAACACAAAACTATTAGGGTAGTCAGGGTAAAATCAGCCATATTTACGTTCACAGAGCCGTGCGGTAAATGAAACCAACTTCAATCGATTTTCCAAAAAAAAATCACAAAGAACTAGCATTATTTTGTTGATCTTGAGTCACACCGAGCAAAAAAAGTTGTGAAAAACATGAAAATATTAGGGGAATCAAGGTAAAATCAGCCATTTCTTCATTAACAGAGCCGTGTGGTAAACAAAAACTTGTTCAATCAATTTTCCTGAAAATTGTACATAGAACTAATATCATTTTGTTGATCTTGAGTCACACCGAGCAAAGAAATATCTCAACAACAAGGAAATAATAGGGGGACAAGGGTTAATTTAGCTCATTTGCTCCTCAAGCAGTTCCGTGCGGCCAATGAGACTACGTTCATTCGATTACTTAGAAGTTTTCCTTCAAGTAAAGGTATCATTTACAGAAATCGTTCCACTCCGAGCTGAGATATAGAATTCTTTCGCGTTTCGGGCACTTTTTTCCCACTGTGCAGCATTTTACAAGTTCATAAAGTCATAATAAGACCCTTGATAGGAGCAAAAGGAATTTGAGAAAACAAGGATTTAAGATTGTTGTAAACAAGCTGTGTAGGATCTCATAAACCTGACTAGAATTTCAAACCCATAGGCATTTCTTAGTGCCACAATTAATCCAAATTGATTTCTAGTGGCTTTCAGTAAAACTTTAATAAAACTCATTACAGCTGGATGGTTTTGGCAATGTTACTTGGGTAGTCTCCGTTTAAAATATTTCAGTCCCTGTTGTGATCATTTGAGGAATAGAAAGATTTACTACAACGTGAGTTTCCAGACAATCAAAATGCATTGTTTTTATGATACACAAACATATATGTAAGTAAACAAATCGTATGGAATGCAAAAATATAGCTACACGTGCAAATTTGGTTTGGGTTAAAACTGTAAACGTGCAAACGTATCAATGGTTTAGGTTTAAAACTTGTGATTTTTCGCTCATTGTTGAAAAACATTATTAACTTTGGCAACACACGTGAAAAATCGAAAAAATGTGAGATATTTCGAACGATGGGTCTGATCACCTTATCAACTAGCGTATTATTCCGGCACAAGTAGTTTACTGAACACTTGTCGTTAAGAGGATTGGCAAAAAGAGTGCACTAAATCTGCTGTGTTCAAGATTATTAAGAAGTTGAGTAAACGTGTTTTCTTGAAGTATTACAAAACGTACGATGAGACGTACGTCAAATTAAAAACCAAAACATTTCCAATTTTTCAACACTGAATAGAGGACAGATGTGCCTGATGATGTGCGATACATCCAAACCGAAAAAAAATGGGGAAAAGGTTCATGTTTCACAACGGGCACAATCAACGTTGAAAATTATCGATAACAAAGCAGAAAACAATGGCTTCTACCCATGTACCGAAAGCATACGGATCCTCCATTGTTTTGCCGGATCTGACATCTAGCCACTACGCTTCTGCTTCGTTGGACATGCTCAAGAAGGAAATAGTCGATTTTGTCTAAGAATGCCCTGAACTGCGTCCTATCGAAGGATACTGGGCAATAGTTAAGCGGCATCTTATGAAGGATAAAAGAGAAGCAAGCTCTGTTGACTGCTTCAAGCAAATTTGGTCTGCAACACAACGAAAAGTTACGGAGAAAGTTGTGGAGAATCAAATTGGAGACGTTCTTCAGAAATGAGAATCGAATATTCAAACTTACGTGAATTCGGCCATTTGTATGTTGAGTTTCGTTTATTTAAGGCAAACTTTTAAATTTGTTTGAGAATAAATATTTTCCTTTGAGAAACAGGTATACACTTTCTTTTTAATGAAGCCGATTGACGAACTGTGGCTGACATTCCACCCAGTAACCCTATGCAATGGCTGACCCAAGTCATACACAATGCAGAACATAGATCTGCATCTGCGCCGAAGTCTCCGAACGACATCAAACGAACACCATCGTAAATAAGTGAAGGAACCTATTCAAACCTACACTCGAATTCCAATCACCCTAATGACCGACAATAATTTCCCAATCGTTCAACAGCTAATTTTCCGCGTTACGACCAAAGTCTGCTAAGTTTCACTCAAAATCGAAATCAATTCCCAATTTTTTGACACTGTTTACTTTTGCATTATGGACCTAATTTCCCGGCCAAGCCAGCATTTTGCCCGTCCTGTCGAGGTGGGCTGAAATAGATAGAAAAGAAAAAGACGCGTCGTAAAATAAATTTCCTCGCACTCTCCAATATAAATACACAGCCGAGGGCATATCATCCCATCAATCGGGACAGGAGATCGCACACACGACGGTTGCGGTGGCGGCCGGATGGATGGACGTTTGCGTTGTTACGTAAACAAGCTGCCAAAGGAACGAAAAAGAAAAAAACACAGGAGAGGAACCTGGACCATTGGACGGACTGTCCAGAGAAATGCCGACCGACACTCGATGGCCGCCATCAATTTTCCTCGGCACATTCTGACGAAACGTGATCTGTGATTTGTCAGTACGCACTCGCATCAACCGACGCAACTCCGCGCAGTCAGCAGTGTTTGTGCGCGCGCAATAAAGACGTCCACATTTTTCCCCACCCAAATTTCGACAGCTTTGTTGATTATGTTGTGCATTGGAAGAGGGTACCTGAACTTACCAGAGGCAAAAAAAAACCTACCTAAAGTAGAATATAAATACTTACACGCGGCTCATTACTGCGTAAAAGCGGCAGCCCAATGGCCTGTCATAAAACTCATCAAACCAACGGCAAACGGCAAATGGTTAGACAGAGAGAGAGAAGGAAAAAGTGCGCACTCCAGCGCAAAGTCCCGATCGACCACCGTCCAGCAGCCAGACGCCCCGGACCAGAAATAACAAATTTACTCATTTCAATAAAATTTTCGTGGGAAATTATTAGAATTGTGTAAACACAGTCACTCGGTGTCTCTACCTAAACACCTTTTGCACGTTGCCGAGTGCACGGCTGTTTGGCCAATGCCAACGGAATCACGGCTGGCAACAACCAACAGGTAGAGGCACCTGAAACGGGATGAATCGTGCTCAAGAATTCGCCCCTCACAAATGTGAGTTGATTGCCGAAGAAATTGACTTGATCACGTTCACCGTGGCACCTTGCGCGCGGTTCCTTGGTCACAATAAGCAGATAGGGTTTGTCAATATGATCGAATAAAATGATTGACTGCATCAACCAACTTTAGAATACGTCTTCATTTCTAAAGAGATTTGCATTGCCGCAAGTATGTTATATTTGAAGAAAGAGTACTTACCGAACGAGTCATTATGTCAAAAACTTGTAGAGCCTGTGCACGTTAAATTTCGAAAACAAAAATAATAGCAGCTAAAAAAATTACACATAATTCAACGAAACCGAATGTTTATTTCACAATAATAGAGTTGATTAAGATGTTAATCCTTGCTTTCTGTAAAATTTGTCGAACTTTCTGTGGTAAACCCGCCATCTGGTTGCATATGGTATTTTCAGATACGCCCGCCATGACGATTCTCGATCTTCTCTTGAAATCATCAGTACTATTTGCTTTCTTCTTAGTTTCGAAGAGTTTCCGCTTAACTAGAGCCCAGTACTTCACTATTGGGCAATGTTCTGGACAGTTTGGTGAACTGCCTGTTTTTGGGACGTATTTGACCTCTTGTAACTTAAACCATTCCAGAACGGATTTCGCATAGTGACAAGAGACCAAATCAGGCCAAAACTGAGCTGGAGAGTCTTGGTTTCTGAGAAACGATAGAGACCGCTTTTGCAGACATTCCTTCTTGGACACATCCTTATTAATAGTACCGGTAGAGACGAAACGTCTAGTATTTCGACCACAACTTCAAAATGGCCTGCCAAATCTTTGAGAATTTGGACACCTTTTTTGTACAGAAATACTCAACAACGGCGTTCCTTTACAGCCAGACCCCGAAGCTGAATAAAGTCTTCCAGTACCGTTTCGTCGTCCATTATGATACAAGAAAATGTTTGCAAAACATTGGTGTAAAGCTCCTTAGCACAGACTTTTTGCAGTGAAATTTGGCTTGTCACCACGGTAGGGCTCCTTTTACACTTAGTACGCCTTCAGTCCTTGTTTCCGGTTTTATTTTTGTACATATGATTTGGACTTCCCAACTTTTTGAGCCACATTTCACACCGAAAGATTGGGATTTTTCTCAATAATGGCTACCACCTTCTTGTCCATTCTTCGTAAGGGAAGGTTCATTAATTATGTCACGCAGGGGTTTGAGAAAACGTGACGATCCATACAAAAAAAATTGGAGGTCCATACAAAAAAGAAAGTCAATTTTTGCGTGACGTAATCAATGGACGTTCCTTAAGCATTCGTTTCGGTTTGTTCCACATCCAACCTCCCGATCCACAGTCAAGCGCTGGTCAAATAATTTGCAAACACAAAACATGGAACTTTTCGGTAGTTTTAGTTTCATGGCAAGATCGCATACCTAAAAGTTCGAACTTTGCTGCTGCTCGTTCAAAATGCGTTTGCACACTTCCACTTGATTTGATGCCATTTAACTGAATGTAACAAGAATGTAAACATACTTTACCTTACCAATCAGACCACCTGCTGTTCGCGGAAGTTGTCTCCATTGTAATCGGTCCATGGCTGTACCTAGCCAGCCTCGCCGCTTGCGGAGAGTCCGCAGGTCGCCTTCTACTGAATCGATCCACCATGCTCGTAGCGCGCCTCTTCCTCTTGTACCCGTATCGGATCATTTTTGAGAGTCATTTTAGCAGGGCTGTCGTCCTACATTCCTATGACATGCCCAGCCCATTGAAATCGACCGATTTTAGCGATGTGTACGATGGGAGGTGCTCCCGGCAACTGATGCAATTCGTATTTCATTTGCCTTCTCCACGTTCCGTCTTCCATCTGCACTCCACCGTAGATCGTACGCAGCACTTTCCGTACAAAGACACCAAGGACGCGGTGGTCCTCCACTACAATGTGAACCTTGTAGTTTGTTAAACTTTGTTCGATCTAAGCATCCTTGAGAGTCCACAGTAGGCATGATTGCCAGCCATAATGCACTTTTGTATCTCTCTGCTGGTGTCGTTATCGTCGGTCACCAATGAGCCCAGATACACGATTTCGTTCACTAACTCGATTTCATCACCGACGATCAGAACCCGTAGTAGGAGGCTTACATTGTTTTCTCGTGAGCCTCTTCCCTTCATGTATTTTGTTTTCAACGCATTAATCACAAGCCCAATCCTACCAGCTTAAGTCTTAAGTCTTATGTACGTGTCCACCATCGTCTAAAAGTTACGTGCCCACGATATGTCTGCCAAATAGTTGTACAGACTTCTTGAAGATCGTGCCAGCGTTTTGAATCACACCCTCCAATGCAATGTTTAACAACAAACACGAATATCCATCACCTTGCCGTATCCCTCCCTCTTCGAAAGGACTCGAGAGTGTCCCTGATACTCGGACGACAAACATCACTCGATCCATCGTTGCTTGGACCAACCGCGTCAGATTTTACGGAAGTCCATATTCGTGCATAATCGGCCATAGCAGGTCTCGATCGATTGTATCATAAGCTGATTTGAAATCGATGGAAAGATGATGTGTGGGCACGTTGTATTCGCGACATCACTCCAGCACTTGTCGAATCGCGAAAATATGGCCCGTAGTAGCGCGGGCATCCTTGAATTCGGGTTGGTATTGCCCCACGAACTCCTTGGAAATCAGCGATAGGCGATGGCATAAAATTTGGGAGAGCAACTTGTAGGCGGTGCTATTCCTTCCACTATTCCTCTCATCCAAACCTCCGGTACACATTCCTCCTCCCAAATCTTGATAATTATGCAGTCCAGCGCCCTGGCCAGTGCTCCATCACCGTATTGAAATAGCTTGCTTGGGAGTTGGTCACCTCCAGCAGCTTTGTTGTTTTTAAACCGAGCAATTTTCTCTTCAACTTGCTGAAGGCTTGGGATCGGGATCCTGTCATCTAAAATATGTCTTCTTCAAAGGGTGCAGTATACCTGAGCGCCTGTGCTTCATGTCAAGGGCGGCTCAAGACAGCGTCTATTCTCCATGTTAGGAGCGGCTGATCAACGTCCTCGTGCTAGCTTGGGACTCTAAACAGTGCTGTGCACGATGGTCCTCCTTCTAGATAGGAGGTTGGAGAAGGCCTCACAAGCCACCCTTAAAAAACAATATTATACATAATACAGAAGAATTTTAACATGTTGCACCACGAAATAAAAAATATAGCTTCAGCAGCGATCCTTGAAATAATTCAAAATCTACACTGAAATAAAAGTGTCCGAAATTCAACGTGGACGACAGGCTTTAGCACGAAAACTATGTCCGACAGTAATAGGCTCTCTTCTCAGTTTGACTTGATCAAGATTTAATAACCACTAATTATCTTAATCATACCATTGTATGAAGGGCCAAAAACGGGCTGGGTGGATTGATAGGCAACTTCACTTATGCGTATCTACAGGGATATAAAGAATCTTCTTCCAACAACAAGATTGAATAATTGGTCAAAAGAGCAAGCCATCTAACATTAGGATTCCCCAATGGGTGGGGAGAAGAGCCCGCCCTCTATACACAAACTGTTAACAATGGGGAGTTGGCATTCCCACTCTCCCCATCTAGAGTGCTTCAGTCGAGTGCCCTGATGGTCCTTCCCATTCCCATGATATATTTATATATTAGTGTATATTTTTATGTAAATGAAAAATACTACATTAATTTGTATCTATTAAAAATAATACAATACTACAATTATATAATCTTCATTCGGTTGAAATTCAAGAGCTGTTGTAGTTATAGTGTGAGAGTGTAGAGTTCTGTGGTTCCACGCTTTAACACGTTTTTTTCGTTTGCAACGATAGCAGGAGTACACAAAAATGTGAGGTACAATCCTGAAAATATTTCTTAAATTTATTGAAATTTTACAAAACTATCATTTTAACATTTTAATTCATTTTGTCATGGACATTATTTGCTGCTTGATGCTGGTTTTAAAAATGCAATCCGCTTTTATTTTTGCTGGTCTAATAGGTATTGCTCCTGAGTTAGAATACTGGGGCAGATTTCATTGCAAGAGGGTTAAAGAAAAATGGATATAAAAAATAATAAGTAATGTTTAAAGCATCTATGAAGTGAAATCAATAAAACAAGCTATGAAATATAATGATATTGTGAGTTATGACAAAGTAATGACAAAAATTGAACCTGTAAACTCAGAAACTAGCCAAATGGCACGTAAGCAATATATGACAGCCAGGAGAAAAAATATGAATTTTAAATTTTAAATTATTTTACAATGGCAGCATAATTAATCATCAATTAAAAGAGAGATTTGAGCAATAAAAAATGAAAAAAGTGCCATTAAATTATTAAGGCCTGTGCCAACAAATAATGTGATCAGCACTAAAAATTAGGAATGAGCAATAAAAGATGAGAAAAGATCTCGGATAATCCATTGTGACCGGTAATCTGTCAAATAAAGCAACAGCTATTAGTATATGCGCAATTAAACATGACAGTATCTCCATCAAATTATGATTTGAGCACTAAACTATCTCGCATATCTCTTTAGCTTGTTGATTTTCCCATAAAAACAGTAAAATGAGCAATGGATATTTATTTATCCATTGCTCATTTTACTGTTTTTATGGGAAAATCCAACAAAATTAAAAGACATATGCGAATAGTTTAGTGCTCAAATTACATAATTTGGCGGAAATACTGCCATATTTAATTGCACATATACTAATAGCTGTTGCTTT
This sequence comes from Aedes japonicus, assembly GCA_034211315.2. NCBI lineage: Eukaryota > Metazoa > Arthropoda > Insecta > Diptera > Culicidae > Aedes > Aedes japonicus. Next base: position 14,867 of record JASCZW010003481.1, read on the forward strand.
ATTTGATAGATTTACTGGTCACAATTAGATTATCCGAAGATCTTTTCTCATCTTTTATTGCTCATTCCTAATTTTTTAATGCTGATCACTATCATTATTTGTTGGCACAGGCCTTAATAATTTAGTGGCACTTTTTTCATTTTTGGTGCTTTTTCTGAATTACTAAGTGCAGGTAAATATTTTAGCCATTTTACAATACCTGATCACCTGGAAGACCTGAAGGATATGAGAATGGAAACTTATGATATGATTTACAGGTCGCACTCCCTCACTTCGCTATTGTCAATATGACAACATTGCCCAGGCTATGCCAACCAGTGAATGGGTGGTTGTACATATCATTACACATCATACAATAAAGTTGTTTTAAAGTTGTTTAATATTGATTTGTTATATGAAATTTTGCGTTAAGTTAAGCGAATAACAAATGAAATGCCACTAGTGAAAATAAAAGTAAACTTCATCAAAATTGGTTTAAGCAACTAACTTCAATGGTGAGAAGAAGTTTTTGTCTTTTAAAAGTAAAAAAAAACCCGCATTATTCCACCGATGGGGAGACTGAACCCTTTTTATACTTCACCAGAATTACGAACTCTACTGTGGCCAATATGGTACTGGATACATACTTTCATCAGAAATTCCAGGAAGTTCGAGGAATATTCATACATTTAGTTTATAAAATGAACTATTTGTCAATCCTGAACATGTTGTTTATCGATGTGATTGAAATATTGACATCAAAAGAGTTTAACGACCAATTATATAAGTGAAGAAATTTCACAAATGTTAGAAATTTATTTAGTCCACAAAATGAATTATTAGACAATCCTAAGCGTCAATTTTGATTATCAATATGGATTCAAAATGCTTAATAAGTACATGTTCGTCAAAATTGTGTAGTTATAGTAAATGGAGACTATTGTAATTTTCGAATATACTCGTTGCAGTTCAAAACCACTCGAGCCAATCGATCCTGCTCTAATTCTATAGAATCGCATAGTGAGGCTAGTCCGCTGTATGTGCTATACAACGCCTCAGATGCGACACAATAGAAAACAAGCGGCATGGCTGGGTGTGAGTGGTATTGTTCGGGTTTGAACTGCAACGAGCCTATTTTCATCTCACAATTCGTTGCTCTCGTGCTCTCAGGTATTGTTTTGGTTATATCTCCATGAAGAATTATCCAATCATAATGAAATGTAGACCTGTTATCTGAGGATTTCAACTTTAATTTGGCGCTAACAAAACTAAAATCGGTACACAAATAGCTCAGTATGTAATCGGAGACTAAACTGTTTGATTACTATTATAATAGGTCGTCAAGTACTGTTTCGTTCATATCTTCGTAACGAAATGTCCGAATGAAAAAACAATCAATAGTGTTCTATGTTGTTCTATGTACCTGTTGTAGCTTTCATTTGCCGTCAATAGAACCGAAATCGGGTCACAAATGGCTGAGAAACCGATGTGACTGTATTTGTAACGCACACACACACACACACACGCGCGCGCACCCGCACTCAGTTCGTCGAGCTGAGTCGAATGGTATATGACAGTGGGCCTCGGATAAAAAGTCGAGTTTTCAAGCGATCTTAATACCCTTCTTTTGGTGTAATAAGGGTAAAAAGGAGCGTTGAACCCCAAATTGGACAATTAAATCACAAGCCTCGTGCCATCACGCCACCATGGACTAGTACAAAACCAAAAAACGTGATAATTGTACCTTCATAGAAAAAAAAGAATGTTATGAGCGCTTTAAATTTCCCTTCGTCTAATTCCCAGCCAAAGGAGGCGTAAACAACGAAATTGTTTGCAATCTTTCACCTGCCATGCAACAATGTGTGCTATTTTTCATACAATAAGCTACATTCAGGCGTATTTGGCTATAATGTACATAAAAAATCCCATAATGGTCTGCTGAATCTAGCATTCGATTTATGTGCATTAGATAACGCAGAAAATGCCATGTTTCTTTTTGTCTGTGTAAGCACACGAATCCCCCAAATTGCTCTGAAATTCGTCCCTTCGAGGGCCTAAATGCCAATTGTAAACAATGACATAATACGTCAACTTCTCTCGAATCTTAAAACACTCCAGCAATTGGAAAGCAGCATTTGATAGAGAAATGTTTGCGTCACTGTGTGGTGAACTTAGAAATAAGAGGAGTCTTGACATTCGACTTTTAAAGCCATTTTTTACAACTGGCTTCTAGACCCTAATCATGCATTACTGGTAACATGTTTTTTAACGAACTGAAGGTGTGCCCTTTCTCTCCTTTCTTGCACAAAGTAGCAGCTATTATTTTAATTTAATATTAAATTTATTAGTATTTAATGATGTGGAAGTTAGTAGTTTTTAATTCTTATTAAATAAGTATACGTAAATTAAGAAAACCCACTACCAAAATACTACTGCCACTATTGTCTAGGTATCTATAATTTTAAGATGTCTGCAAAGATATATATCATAGAAACACTTTACGTGTTATGAATGGATTCTTAGTTATTTCAGCCGGTCGTGTTCGCAGACGCCATATGCTATAATCTTGCAATACAAAATGGGGTTCTAAAACTCTCTTTATTTCTCCACAGTTTAAACCTTACATGAACTTGTAACGATTTATTATTCTTCAAATGAATCAGAAATCTGATTCTTCCAAATATTAACATAATTTTACATACAGGACAACTGTTTCGAAGCGCTTCTGAATGCCTGCCTTTCAATAGACCCACGGCATTTGCAAAGCTTAGCTGATAGTGTGCCAATACGTCTTCAGGAAGTTTTTTTCTGCCTAAGGACGTCACAATAATTACTAAAGTTACCAATAAGCATTGAAATATGCACTTATTCAGCATCATACTAGCATTAACGATTGTTTTTGCTGTACATTGGCAACCTGAATGCATAGCTGTTGTATAATAGTATACGCAAAGCTGCCGTTATTTTAGCTGTGTGACATCTGCATTATTTTATGCTTGATAAATTATTAGAATATCGCACTGAAAATGTTTGATTAAAGTTGAATACAAATCAATAATTATCCAAATTTACGAAGCGTTCATCATCCTCGCTTACTTCTGCATCAGCACTGTAATAGTCGTCCCTTTGGTGATTGAATCATCTTCATCAAAATTCGGCAGGCCATCTGTAAACATTTGCAAACAACTTGAACTAAGCATTTTCAGTGCGTTATTCTAATAATATATCAAGCAACAAAAATGCAAATATCAGACAGACAACATAGCTTTGCGTATGCTATGCATCAAGACAGCCAATGTACAGCAAGAAGTATCGTAAATGCAAGTATGATGCAAAATTCATGCAAAACAGTTCATTAGGTTCTTAGTAACATTGAGAGACTCTCTTTGTCGACTTTCTCTTTGCGTTTCTACGGCTATGTAAAAACATGTTTAACTATTTTCAACATACAGTACGGTAGTATAAAGTGTAATAAGGGATTCAATACGTTGAAAACATCAGCAAATCGTTTTATAGACAAGCTATTATTATTAAGAGAAAGTTGACGAAAAGAATCTCTCAATGTTATTTAGGACCTAATGCATTGTTCAGCTTGAATTAGTGATTATTTCAATGCTTATTGGTTACCTCGGGACATTGAAGTTTTTATTGAGCAAATATTAAAACCATTCCCATACGTTCCATATAGGTTAGAGGATAAAGAAGCGGTATAAAAACACGTCAACCACAAAACTGCATGCGAATTTGAGTTTCCCCTTTAATAAGAAAAAATACACACTAAGTTTTTTCTACTGAGGTCGGTAAATTTGTACTGAAAATTCAGTTAACTGTGAATCATCAGCACATGAAATGTAGGGAAGATTATTAAAATGTTATTCTTTTTTATCAATTACTAATGTTAGAATGAAGCGTTCAGTGTAAATTTCGAAAGAATTTATGTTTTCATCAATGTTTAAGAATTGTTTTTAAGTTTACCGAACTGTTCAGCTGTTTGAAATTTTACCGAACAGATTGAGTGTGTAGGGGGTCCAAACAGAAAGCCAAACGTCTATCACCATCACTACAGGAGAAGAAAAAAAATATATATAAGAGGCAAAACAGGAAAATGTTTAAGATCTATGGTTAAAAACATGGATTTTTTTTGCCGCGCATTTTCAATCAAGCATTTAATCAGCATTCTGAAAGCTTAACTCCCCAGCAGTAGAACAACACTTCTAGCTATCATTTGCAAACGTTACCAATTTATGGTACCAACATTGGCGTAACTACTGAGGGTGCCTAAGGGGCCAGGCCCCCTCCAGAGTTCGGTGAAACCCCCCCCCCCCCCCCCAAGATGGTTCTCAAATATATTTCTAATTCGAAATGAAACACTTTTCATAATCTCTACATTTGAAGGTGCAATTTACAATTCACGATATTATTTTCTCTTGTATGAAAAATTAAGTAGAGTATAGACTCCCCAGATTGATTGGAAGTTTTGAAGCTAACGACTGTTCATAAGCAAAATATGGAGGTAGAAGTTTATTCATTAACGATAATATTTTCGAAGATGTAGTTTTAGAAGTAAGGTAAACATATAATCAGGTAAGTTTCTGAAATCATAATATTTGTTGGGGTTCACTTCAGTAACACTAGTTGTTGACAAAGACTGCATAATGGGCCTGTATGCCATATCCAATAGGTAATTGTAATTATTGAACTATTCACAATACTTGATGAAATGCAGATAGTATTGTCAGAGTCATATTTGAAGGAGACTTCAGCACTGTCAACATAGACAGAATTCTGAACGTCGTTTCCAGGATGCGTTCAAAATAGTCATATAATAGTTTACTTAGACATCCTTAATTAGAAATTGATGCAAAGTTGTCAGGTGCAATATTGCTAAACTTGGGTACTATCCCAAGTAACAGTTTTGGTTTTATGAAGGTTCTAAAGGCCATGATTTAGACTTGTAGAATGCTATAAAACCATGATGAAACTAAAATGTTACTTGGGATGTTCATATACACTTGAGGGAAATTCTACATCTTTTATAAAATACGAAGACAAAATATCTAATACTTAAAATGGAACTCACGCGGTCGACATATGCTGGGGTGACCATTTTTATCGTCCAAGTAATGGGGAATACAAACAAGCTGTCATGTAGCTGCACCCAAGAAAAATAGCTTCAATACATATCCTACTCACAATGCTACCAATGAAATTAAATGAACATTATTGTTTCTGGTATTTTATGTATTTTATTTCACTGTATTTGGTGATTGCAAGGTTTATCAAAGTTTTGAAATTAAGTCATTTTCTCGACTTTTTTGTAAAATGTTATTCATTAATATAGGAAGGAACTTTCAATGCAAATATTGTTAATCTGTTAAAACTATTGATTGACTATTCTTAGAATCAAACCATTTGAACAAAATTCGAAGGTAAATATCCGAAACATACTGTTTATAAAATCAGTGTGTTCCTATCTGCATTCACTAAGTGAAAACAGAGTTCCGAATGTCTTTTTAAAACACTTCTCAATATTTTCTTGGAAATTTTATCAAAATTCCCGTCGCATTTCTTCTAACAGTTGTCTTGCATTTATTCTTACGATTTCTTTAGAAGATTTGATTTTCAATCAAGAGGTTCTATTTTTGGCTGGAATAGTTCCTAGTTTACAGTGGTGGTTAAAATATGAAATACATCCACATACTAAATAGGCATATTTGTCATTCTCTATTTCAGCACTCAAAAGATGGGTTTAGCTGAAACTTCAACAGTAGCTCAGTAGTAACCTGAATTTTAAACTGTGTTGAAGTTATAGATTTTGAAGCTCAGCCTTCAATATTAAATCTGATCCACCATCTTGAATTTTTTTAAAAACAGTTGTTCTCTTTTATAAAATAGTTTTGTTCACAATAATGAATAATTTTGCCGAAGAATTCATACTTGTAGAACTTTTCAATTCTAATTTATTTAAAAACAAAATTTCAGCCGAATCTTTTGGCGAATCTGATGTCATTTTGAAGACTATACTCGAAAATTTAAAAATCAAAACAGTTCAAAAAAGTAGATGTATTTGATATGTTCACCTATATTGTAGTTGTTTACAATCTGTTGCCTTCAAAAGGTAATCGACAATGTTGTAGAACATGTGGAGCGGAGCTTCTCAGTCATGCGACGCATAAAAACATGACTAAGAAGGACCATGACGCAGAACTGATTTTCAAATCTGGCAATTTAAAGCATTGCGAACAGAGTTGTGAAGGAATCAGTATCAACCGACACAATTTTGAAGATATTTACAACGCGTAATCCAAAGCAATCCAAATTTTTATATGAATTTAAAATACTCATTGACTCAATGTTGTACTTTGAAGTTTTAAGATTTTTTACTTTAAACTTGACTCTACACAGAAAAAAATAATTAATTTTAACTAGCGCGTAAAATTTTCCCTCGTGTAATTCCAAGCCAAAGGAGCGTAAACAATGTTATTGTTGCAATCTTACCGTTGACAGGCGTTATCGGCTTAAATTTACATGAATATCCCATTATTTTCTGCCAAATCTGGATTCCCTTTATGTCATTAGATAACGCAGAAAATTCAGTGTTTCTTTTTATCTGTGTATATAGATTCAGGTCTATTCTCCTCGCCTCGGATGAGTTGAGACGCCTTAAGAGAATCATATAAGGTGACTTCAGTTTCATCGTGTGTGTCCATTTGACAACCAAAATACACATATATTGAAAGTTGTTTTTATGATATACAAACATATATGTAAGTAAACAAATCGTATAGAATGCAAAAATATGGCTTATACGTGCAAAAGTGGAGGCCATATATGTGTAAATTCAATTATTGTCTTTAACGGGTTGATTTGCTATGGTATGCGATTGAATATGTGATAACAAATTCGATTTTAAATGGTTAGCGATGTATTTCCGATTTAGTTTGTGAGCATGATGAATCAATGACATATCGTATAGAAGTCGACAATTTGCACTCTTTTCAATTTAACTAAAAGCCACAATTAATTGCGATTTTGACTAACAATTTAGGAATACACGATACTATTTGAAAACTGTTATACAACTTGTGGTTGTCTGGGTATTCACCACACTCGATTCTCTTAAGGCATGTCGACTCACCGAGGGGCAGAATAGACCTAATTATTATATTAAACCTGTTTTGATTCTTCAATAAAAATAACCTGTCCTCAACAATTACGCTCCCTTCGTCGCTCTTGTTGCAATATTCCTATAAACGAAAAAAATACTTCCGACAGTCATCCTCCAGGTCCCCTCCAGACTAATTGTCTAGCTCCGCCAATGGCTATCAATGAATGACATATTTTCGACATAGACGTCTTCTTTTGGTGAGGTCCAACATCAAATTAGTCGTATAGCGGGCCAAAAGCAAATTTTAGGTTAATATAATGCTCTTATAGATTATATCGCTTGTCGTTAAGACCCATATAGGTCTACTTACGTGCTTTAATTAATGCTTATTGGTTACCTGGACTGTTAATTTTTCATGGTTTTAACAAAATATCATCTGAACACCATCGTGGGCTTTTTCTTATGCCGGTTAGTGTATGTCGCTATGGATAATCAAAAGTCCGGAGATTTATCTTCGAATATTGCTTTTCCAACCGGACACATTTCTACATTCCATATCTAGCATTCAGAGGAAAGTTATTTTGAAAAAAGACATTGGGAAAAATGCCCTGACTTTATATTTTCAGAATATAGTGAATTTTGCCGATTTTACGATCGATAAAGGCTTGTTGGTAAAGGTGCTACACACGGTGTTATTTTAGTATATAGGAATATATGTTAGAAAACTGGTGTAATAGCTCATAGAACAACTAAAACTATATAGTGATAGCTCATAGCTATGACTTGCAAGCGATAGTTTACGCCAAGTGATATAGAGCCGTGCCTGTTGTCGTGTGTACACTCTAGCGCTAGTTTCTATGCTATAGTAGTAGGCTATGAAATCATTCCATCCGGGCGGAATAGTTCATAGTTTGTTGGTCGAAGCTTGTTTGAATTTTATGCTGGGGTTGTGTTTTCAATGGTTATTTAAGAACAAAATGAATCATCAAAAAATTCCGTTTGATTAAGCTGAATAATGAATAACAAATTTCTGTATAACTCGAGAAGTGATCAAGCAAATAGAACCAAATTTGGTATGTGGTGGTTTTTGAAGGCAGGATTTATTTCTCTAGCAGTTCGAAAACCGTCTACCTCTGGAAAGGGGGGCTTTCATGGCAAATAAAACAGACATTACTGCATAACTTGAGAAATAATCAAGTAAATGGAGCCAAATTTGACAAGTTGTGGGTTTTTGAAGGCAAGAAATACGCCATATGGTGGTTCACAATTTTCCCCATCAAGAAAAGGAGGGGGGCTCATTCTGCATGAAACACAAATCTAATTTTATCAAGAGTTGCTTGAGCTACTCTGAGCGCTACATTAAGAACAAGAAGCAATCTAAGGTTATGCAAGGGAAAAACGTTCAAACCGACAAAATAAGGCGTAGTTGGACGATAAAAAAATGTTCATGAAATGTTTCAATACAGAAAGGGAAACCATGGTAGAACCAATGATTCTAGGGTTCAATTAAAACACACACCCTAGCACACACCTTTGTTTGTCTGCAGGAAATAATTGATGTATATAAAACAGAAAGGATTTTTTTCATATTTTTTCGTGACAATATATTTGAAAATTGAAATGCAGCAAAGCAACATTAACTATAATAAATATAAAAACAAAAAATACAAAATAAAAAACCCTATAAACATTTTAACAAAACTCAATCCTCAAAAACAACCATAATTACGTCCGTCTTTATTACATTTTAATTCATTTTGTGGTAAAAAGAAGCATCGCTCGCACTGGGTTCAGCAAGTTAATAAAATAAATAAATAAAATAAACAATCAAGAATTATAAATAGACAAATAAACATGAGTCACTTTATTTATTTGTCGTCATCTGTAGTAGACCATTACATATACGTAAAATACTTAGTTGAACTAATGATCAATACCTAACTAACTTTAAAAAGCACTTTTGCCTGAGTTTTTTTGTTCATTGTTATATCTATTGATTCACAATTTGCATTGTAGCAAGACAAAAATTTTATTCAAAGGTGCATTTTTTGGCAGTTTGTCCGTTGATTGCTAATATAAACAAGTTTGATTCTAAGTGACGAATAGGGACATAAAAATTCTATTTTTTCCAAAAATTTCAGGGGCATTAACCTTTGTGCACTTACATCATTTATAAAAGCAACTATCGCAAATTCTCTTCCGCTTTTTCTAATCTCTAGGTTAATCAACATGCATCGTGAGTCATAGGATGGAAGCGGAAAGGTAGTCCAACCTAATTTTCGTAGAGCAAATAGGACAAATTGTTTTTGGACTGATTCAATTCTATTATTATGTATCTTGATATGGTGCCCAAACAATACTACAGTATTCAAGTAGGGGTCTCACAAACGTTACATAGAGTGCTTTTGACGTATAAGGATCGTTGAAGTGGAAACCACCTTTGATAAACCCAAGCATGTTGCTAGGGGATCTGTAGATAATGCTATTATAATACCCAACAAAGTTAGCTTAAAATCGAGTATTGCTAATTCCAAGCTCTCACCTGGTTGCATCTTCTACTAGTTTTCTGTCCTAGACTAAATGTTTTTTGGAATTGTGGTTTGCTTCTCTTGTTAATGATATGGAATTACATTTTTTAACATTTGGTTCTACAAACTTTTCTTACACCAGTTGTGGAAGTTGTCAGTTTCTAAGTTGGAAAATTTCGAGATCGGTTGTGTCACTGATTTCCATGAAAAAGCTTTGTCGTCTGCATATATAGAAACATGAAGGAGTTTCAAAATGAGCTCCACATCGTTGGACAAATAAGATAAAACAGAAGTGGACCCAAATGAGACCTCAGAAGTACCCCAGATGTTACGTTAACTATTTTAGACAAACTTCCTCAAACCTACTCTCTGTGTTCTTTTGACAAGTATGACTTGATCCATTCCAATAACTCTAGGATTAAAACCCAGCCTGATAATTTAAAAAGCAACAGTGGTATATCAACTCTATCAAATGCTTTTACTAAAATCAGTATAAAGTGTTTTTACAAAATTTCTTTATCCATTACGTTTAATGAAAATGTTACAAATTGTATCAAATTAGTAGTTGTTGATCGTCCTTACAAAACCGTGTTGCTTGGTAGTTATTAAGGTCTTAACCTGTGAGAATATGTTGTCATTAATTAAGGATTCAAATAGCTTAGGAATACAAGACAATATAGCAATACCACGATAATTGTTTGTTTCAGATTTTCTACCGCTTTTGGAATATTGGGATGAGAAAGGATTCTTTCCAAATAGAAGGCAGAGAGCAAGAGTCTAATGATGTGTTGACAGCCAAATAACGGTTTAACTAACTCGTTGGAAAGAGATTTGAGAAATATGGTATGTCATCAGGCCCAGCCCCTTGAAGCATCCAAGTTTTGTAGACCTCGTAATATGTCCAGCAGCGATACATTGTTTACTGATATGTCCTTCTATTGATCAGGAAGGTATGAAAAATATTGATAATCTCGTTCCGATTCGTTGGTGAGATGTATACACGTTTTGAAAAAAATCGGCGAATAAATTACTATTTTCATTTGGCGTGCTACCGGTCCTGTTATCTAGATGCATGGTTGAAGGAAAGTTTTTAGCTTTTGTTTTCTTTAGCAAACTTAAAAAAGATTTAGGATCTGATTGTTACTTTCACATGTGTGTTGTATTCTATATACATGTTTACTTTCCCCCCTAGGTTCAGTTGTTCGCATTGAAAGATACGTTGACAGATTTTCGTTGGTCTCATTCTGTTTAAATGCTTTATGAGCTTTTTTGCTTTCTATTTTTCAGATTAAAAACCTGTCTATTGTACCAAGCTGGTATCTTTGGAATTTAGTTTCTTTCTTTGCTTCTTTGGTACTGTATGTTCTAAAATGTCATATATAATACTATAGAATGCATCCACAGCTTGATGCAGGTCATGTTGACGTAATAAGTTTTGCCAGTCAATGCAATTCAATTCTGCTTAATTAATTCGTAGTTTGCTTTGCTAAAATCGAAGTATGACTCCGCCAAACTATTATCCAACATTGTGGATTTACCATGCACGAATATAGAGTATTCGATTGCAGTGTGGAACACCTCATTCTTCCGGTGGAGTGGGTGATTCAATTACGCAAAAATCATCGCTAATATTTGTGAACAATAAATCCAAATAGCAGTTATTTTGATTTTTTACACAATTTACCTGATTTAGTCCCATTTCTGCACTTTTTTCAAATAAAGTACGGAGTATTTTCATTATCACCAACAATCGGAATTAAAAGAGAGTCATTTTCGTCATCTAACATAAAATTCGCTGCTCGTTGATTAAAATCGCCGTATATATGAACACTTACATCTGGCTCTAAGTTTGAAATTATCCTATCGGCAAAATTAAAAAATATTTCAAATGACTCTTTTTCGCATATTCTGTGGGAAATAAACTGCTGAAAATATGTGAACTTTAACATTAATAAATGAATAAATCCATGCATGAATGAAGTAGCACTTTAAAAAATACGATCTCTCTGAATTATATAATATTTATTAGTTTTGTTTCTCAAAAATAAAAGATATTTGATTGAAAAATAATAAGTATAATAATTGTGATTATTTATTTCTGTCATTATAGTGATCATTTCTGCGCTAGAACTGCGCGACTTATAAATTTTGAACTTCTGCCGATTCTATCAATCAAACACGCAAAATGAACAGTACTCAACTATACTCGTTAAGAAAAAAATACCAAATTACACCAAAATTGCATTATTATTATGAAAACATGGATTAATTTGTTTTTCTGGTTTTCATTGTACTGGGACCAAAGAGCCTCGTATGTATTAGAATATGAATACTTGTTAGTTTTACTGCACCACACATTGTAGTGAAGTAACTTGCCAATCAATCATAGTGATTTTTCAAAGTTCCTTCAATTTTGTTAAGAGCTATGGATTCCTTAAGCCACATGTTCTCATATTGAAAAAGAATCAATTTTTGTTCTTTATCATACATTTATTTTGAAATAATATAGACTATGTGTTCTGGCCAACTCTTCTTTATGCTCCTTCCAAAAAAACAACGTGTTTTATGGACGGTCCCCATTAGTTAAGCTCAATAACAATATAAATATTGAACCTGCATGATTTGCAAAGCTAGCCTGACTTGGATTTTCTACATCATTTAATTCAATTCATATATTAACACATGTTTCCTCTTCTGAGACGATAAGATTCGTTTGACGATAAGATAAATTTAATTTTTAGGTTTAAAACTATGATATTTTAAGGTTTTTCTCAGTCCGAACGTATACGGTCACTATCCAGATGGACTATAATATTTGAACAAATTTGCTTAAGGGGAAGCAATATCCTAACTGATTAGGTTTCAAGATGCAGCTGAGCTCACATATCAGTGCCGCGTAGAGAGGAATTCCGATTTTAATGACCACTATCCTAGAGGGCTTCACCACTAGAACAAGTTTGCTGAAGCAAACAACGTCCTAACTAGAAGTAATAACAAATTGAAGGTCATAGGCACATTTGCGCAGTGGAGTGAGTGAATTCAGAACTCATGAGATCTTTACGAAGTCTTTACCAATAAGGGCAAGCTTTACAGAAAACTTTATATGTCCTAACTGGCGAAACTCGAGATATACTTTGAAATAGAACTAATTACCTCCCTTATCCTAGAGCAATCTTACTAAAGTAACTCGAAAGTGAAGCGCCTCTAGTGGTTAAATGATCAACTAAACTGAATCCAATGACACAAATTTGTTGGTCTTACACCGTACAAAATTCTACCATAGATTGACGAGGTTCATGGCTTGGAAAAACTGAAATAGACCTCATTTCCCCAATTTGTGAAAATCCCATAAGTTGAGGATATCGTTCTTCGCGGTTAGGCCGAAAAGAACGAAATCTTAAAAAAGAGACCGAAAAGAACGAACCCGAAACGATGGGTACCTGACTGGAGTCTCCTGAAAGCCTCTGTCATAATTTCGTCGTAAAACACACAAAATGACTTGAAACTCGTTTTCTCTTTAGATCAACACAATTTTTTTTATTTATCTGCAGGAGCGTACACCACAACTCTCTCGTGAAAACAAAATATTATGAAGGACACACACTATCTTGAAGTTCCTCTGAAAACTTCCTCGAAATTCATCTGAAGAACTTCTTTGCAAATCATTGAATAACTCTCCTGAGTAATCTTAATCAAATAAGTTCTGCTTAGACTTCGAAACATTGACTGGTAGTATACCTAATGAAAACGAATATAAAATAACCTTCAAAAATTCGTTTGTAATGGTACGTAAATAGCATCCATTGCCCTGATTAGTAGCATTTTCAAATAAACTAAATCAAAGTTGCTTTGTAACAAAAACATTTTGCAGCCAAATATCTCATAGTCAATGCCACCCTGTTTTCGGAGTTATAGCGTTACGCATATTGGTATCCCGTTTAAAAATTAGTGGCGAAACTTTCTCCAGCAAATACTGAAAGTCTGTCTTTGTCATTTGACGAAATTACGATAGTAATCCGGATCTTCATCACCTAGTTCTCTGCAGATTCGCCTCAATTCCCAAGCCTTCACGACGAGCGATTCACGATTTTGTCCAGACTTTGCGATTTATTCGTTTAATCCGCCTTTTCAGTATGATATACGAAGCAACTGCAGCAATATTTTCTTCTTTGCTCATAGCTACCGAATGTTCCAGCGATTATATCCGATTTTATTTTTTAGAAGTTTACAACTGAATAAATGTGACCACGAAAAAATCAATCACAGTGTACAGCGAAAAAACTACTTTATAGCGCTATGTCAAAGATTTCTATTACATAGCTACTATATTTTCATAGCTCATATTTTTGCAAAACTGTTTCTCGTATCTCATAGAACTAAGGACATAGATATCTATCACGGCTATGTTATAGTGAACTATAATATAGATTTCAAGCTCCGTGTGGCGGCACCTTAAGCAAAACGAAATTAGTCAAATAAATGCAAGCACTCACTCCAGTACCATTTCCTTCTAAAACGTCCCCAAAGAATGTTGTTCAGTTTTATAACCTTAAATTATGCATAGTTTCATTGCTCAGCACGTCTCAAATCTCCCATTTCACATATTTAAAACCGACCAAATCGTCCAACTTCGGCGAAGTTAATTAATTATCGCATTCATCAGATTCCCGCCAGAGAGCAAGGGCAGTTATCATTCCCAGCGACTAATCGGTTTCCCTCTTAACAACACGCACAAATTTCATCACATGCGTCAAAACAAAATCACCACCACCGACAACAACAACAACAATAACAACACGACCGAAAGATCTCGTTTGATACGATGCGGTGGAAGAAGAAGCGCCTCGCCGCCAGTCTCATTGTTTGCCCGGGCGCTATGGGAGAAGAAAGCAAAACGACAAACACCACAACAATACAACACATTCTACAGCAGCAGTTTACCCCCTCGTTCCGTTGGTTGGCAACTGGCGAGCAGCTCATCCGTCTGCAAAGAGCGAAACGAAAGAAACAAAAAAACGGGGGAACCGATTCAAAACGACTGGTTTCGTATTGGCTGTGGCAGCGGGAAGATAACACAGCTCCAGTGGCGCAATTGGTTAGCGCACGGTACTTATAAGACAGTACAGATCGCACCGAGAGAGAGGTTGCGGTTCGAATCCGCGAATTTCCTCCAGTAGAAATTGTGTGTGGCGATTGTTGTGCGTGACATCTGATGAGCGATGCCGGGGTTGTGAGTTCGAGCCTCACCTGGAGCAAATTTTTTGCTTGCTGGTGGAATGTGTCATTCACCTTCTTGTTGTTTTTTTGTTGTTGTCGAGTGGAAGCCTAATGAAGGTGGGTATTGGGGACTTGTTCATGTGTGTGTCTCCTCCCCACCATGGCATTGTATGCAGAGTAGGGCTCGGGAAGTGAACGATCGCATGACAGTCACACGCATTTTCACCCGAGTCCCGACAATTAGCCGCAACAATTATGAAAGGTCGCCGTCGCCGTCGCCGTGTGAGTTTACTCATCAACGACACAACGTTCGCTCTGTGTGCTGGCCTGGGCTTGGGGAGAGATACATATTATCATTATCTGATAAACGAACACGGGAAGCGGGGGGTGGGGCCGAGCATGGGAGGCAAAATAGCTTACTAATGTGTATTCGTGTGACGCAATCTACAGTCACAGCGACGACGACGACCAACAAAATAATCTACGAACGGGGAGACAAATGCGCGGCTGGGATTTTCCCAGATTGGAGCAGCCAACGATGGGAATCGTGGGCAGGAATTTTTGCTCTGATTAGAATAGAATGGCGACAGGCAGTTGCCCCTTATCTCTATGTAGAATAGTGCTTGCTCGTTGACAGGCCTTCGTTGCTGGATGAGCGTGACTCTGTGTATGAATAGTCATGATAATTAAGTTAATTGCTTCCAACTTGAGAGCTATTTTAAGAGCCTCTGATTTGATATTCAAAACTCCAAAAGTGTCAAATTCGTTCCAAATTCTTCCTCCCCATTAGCAGTGAACTTCGGAAGTAGCCATTGATCGCACTTCCCCTCCCACGACCTATTCGTGGCTACTTCGACCACTCGATCGAGCGACTCCGATGGGAATTTGTCCAATTTTGACACCACCCGTTTCCCGATAATTGACCCTTCCGATCGAGCAAGGTTCCAGAATGGTCACGTCCCCAATTATTACCCCGGGCTGTGGCTAATTTCAGTTCCGACCCGTTTCCTCGTTAGCGCCGGTGACCAAGATCAACTGGCTAATAGCCACTTCCCCTCCCCGAGACAAGGCAGTCATCATTCAGTCGAGTGATTGGTCATCTTGGCTGGCCGCTTGTTGGATGGCACACCTAATGATGTGTCGTCCGAAGCGATTTCATTGACTCCCGGACTGGATGGGCAACTAACTGGCCGGGGCTGGAGTATGGCCGATATACGCGTACGGGGGCGGGTCGTTGAAGACGATAATGCCTGCCATTATCCGGCCACTTGGGACGAGGAATGTGGGTGTTTTTGAGAGTGTGTTTTTGTTTTGAACTTGAACAGGTCTTGTTAGCGGGGCCAGCCAGTGGCGGGTGCAGGGCGATGCTAGAGGAGGGGGCTGTTCGTTGTAAATGTTTGCGTTTTGATAACTGGATGAAACATGCTTGGTGTTATTATCTTCACTACCGCGTCACTTTACTCAATTTTTGAGTACAATTGTATGCTATCTCTTTTTCTCTCACGAAAATGTTACTCAATTTTCGTTAAAAAGTGGATCAACTCAATTTTTGAGTAGATCCACTTTTTACGAAAATTGAGTAAAATTTCCGTGAGAGAAAAAGAGATAGCATACAATTGTACTCAAAAATTGAGTAAAGTGACGCGGGAGTGTTAAGCACAGTAGGTGGTGGGTGCACAGCCACAAATTTTACTCAATTATGAGTCTATTTTGATTCACTTTCATTAAAATTGGAGGCACTAAAATTTTCATAAATGTAACAGAAATTGGCTAGTGGACAAATCAGAAATATTCAACTGATTTAAGACGATGTTTTAGAGTTTTCGACTAGTCAATCCCAGTTACAATTATGAAAATTTGAGTGCCTTGACTTTAGGCTAATGTGAGTCAAAAACGACTAAAAATTAATTAAAAATTGTAGACGTATGCACGGAGTTACGAAACTCCCGTCTCTCACGTATCGTGAAAATTAAATCTCTACATTGATTTTCTCTAAACATTTTTCGAACAAAATGCTAACAGACGCGTAAAATTCCCCTCCGTTTAATTCCTGACAAAGCAAACGTTAACAACGAAATTGTTTGCAATCTTTCATGCAGCATGCAACATTGTTTGAAATCTTCCATACACCAGACCTGATTCCAGCGATATCTGTCTTAAACTTACATAACAGATCTCATTAATTTCTGCCAAATCTGAGATTCCCTTCATGTGCATTAGATAAATCAGTAAATTCAATGTTTATTTTTCGAACTGTGTGCTTATCGCACAAACTCGCATATGGCGCTCCATTAAACTACAATTGACACATCCCAAGATGAATTATTTGTGATGAAAAGGTAAACACTGCCATATATTTTAACGCACATTTAGAATTTGAATTTTAGAAGAGTAATTTCTCTTTTGATTGCCAAAACCTAATGTTGGCGGAACAAATTTTTAGCTTGAACTTTGACGGCAAATTTAAAAAATATTAATTTTGATGGGAGAAAAAATTCGAGAGTGATATAGATAAATGATTCTTTTATCCTGTTATGCTAAATTAGATGAAGATCAAAAGAAATCGATAAAAGAAAGATCTATTAAATTAGTAGCAAGACCCGAAAAAATTATTAAAGGGTCTATAATAGAGGAGAAAAAGAAATAGTAGCGTCAGTGACATGAAGATGGCCCCTTTTCGATGATGTTGTTCTACACACTCGTTCAGATCTACTCTAAATAGAGTAACTTTCACTCAGTTTCGTATTGCCATGCTACTAGTCAAAAACTGAGTAACTTGAAATAAGGAACTGAGTAAATGCTACTCTGATCGTAAAAGCGCAATACTTATTAAAATAGAGTTATTATAATAAAGCTGTCAAAAGCGAAAAACGTGGTTCAGTTCAAGGTTCATTCGATGCATCGGATATTGATTCAGAGACGGCTCGAAAGTTGAAAGGTTAGGAAAATGTATTTTTATGTAAACAGAACTAAAGTATCGCTACTTTAAAGGATTTAGCAGCCACATCTCCACCGTACCACCAATACTACAAGATTCCCGTTGGACGATCGCCATCAAGCTGTTCAAGTGCTAACGATTCGAAAAAATCAATAATAGAAAAAAAATTATGGAATTAATATATAAATGAATAAATAATATAATAAAAACATTCCGTCGGGGTGCATCGGGTTTTAATGGTAATGCGTAGACATCACTTAGATTGTTAAATCAGCTAAAATTAGCTCCTGAGTAGTGTTTACTCTAATTTTGACATGTGACCTAGTTAATCAAAAATGAGTATCCCTATAGTTACTATAATTTGAGTAGTTCCACTATTAACGAAACTGAGTCGTTTTCTACTCAGTTTTGAGTAACTTCATACGAGCATGTATACCTTGTAGAAAATTGAAACGATAAACCATTGCTTATTTTATAAAATATTATCATATCTTATCTCCTTTGTATTCGAATTGTGGGTCTAGAAAATCAAAACCATAACTTAAGAGCAAAATAATTTTACTGTAAATGCCCAGTCAACTTAAATTAACGTTTATTGAAAATTGTCTTCCTTCTGTACAAACATTTATGTTAGCAAACAAGTCGAAAAAAGGCAAAAATATGGCTTAAACGCGTTAAACTTGCAAATTCCATTGTTATCTTAAACCCCAAGTAGCACACTGCGATCATAATTAGTTGTAGTAACTTGATTATGACTTAGCAAGTCATATTTATGTTATCTCAACCAAATGGCAACACGCGTGCTACTAGGGACGAGTTGTTTTGATTAAAATGGCTAACATATAAATTCGTTGTAGATTTAACGATTGTAAATTGACACATGGTATTGAAGTCAAAACTTGCAGCCTACACGATTTTATTCAAACATAATACGATACAGGCCGCCTTTATAGCGGGGGGGGGGGGGGCTCATCAAGTTGACAGAAGGCACGAGATGTATCTAAGGTGTCCAATTTTTACCAAATCCTGCAATCGTTATTATAAAACGATAAGCATAGATTCTACTTGGTAAATGCTAATATTAGTTAAAGTAGTAAAATAGTTTGTAGGATGCAGCTTTAGAAATTTGCTTCAAGCATCCGCTGTGAATGGTTGTGTCGATGTGCACTTCTTTTATTCTCGTCATGGCACGTTTCGTATTGTTTCGGTTTTCTATTGTTCGGTGGCGTAAGTGATCGAATAAGCACAGAAAAAAAACAAAGCTGCTCCCTGGTAAGATGTGATGGATCGCCGGGTGTGGTGGACCGGTGGTGGTTAATATTATTTTTTTATTCCTTGACTATCTAGATATTTAGCTCTGGGCTGGTTCATCTCCCGTCGTGCTCACTTAAATTTTTCGTAACTTGTCCAGGGTGCGATTCGAGCACGTGACTTTGGCGTGAGAGGTGTGGATGTACTACAGGGTGTCTGCAAATTATCGGCAAACCTCAACACAACCAAGGAGATTAAACTAAGCATACCTACATGGTTTAACAGCTTGACCCATTGTTTTTATACAAAGTAAGCTTGGTACAGTTGTGATTTTTTATTCATTCAAAATGAATACGAATGAGTTACGCGTAGATGTAATTGAACTTTTTAGAAAAGGAAAAACTGCATAAGGCAAAATGAGCATGATTGACTGCTTGCGGTTGCTACTCTGTGATTTCCAGATCGGCTGTTATTACACAGAGAACCAACAGATGAGTTTTGGGACTAACAGTCATCCTCAATGGCGATCTTGAATCGAAAAAAAAACAGAACCAGCGCCGACCGCATCCATGCAGGTCAAATAAGGATAGGGTAGGAGTATGTTGACGTGATACTCGCGTTCACGAGAACTCACTGGGATGTTGGATATATGGGATACGGTTAGCAGCATGGTTCGATCTGGTAAACGGAACGGTAGGGTTATCATTTCGATAACCATCAGATTTTAGACGTTGTTTCCGGTTTATTCTCCAGTCATCCGGTTAACCGGAGATGTACAGTATAATTATTTAAAATTTTAATTCGGATTTAAACCAACAGAAAATATGAATGCTGTTGAGGTCAGGGCACTGCAACACGCTTCCAGATTTGGAAATGTTAAATTTTCAAACCAGGCAAGTATTTGGTATTATTTAAAAATAAGATTATTGATGTATAGTTATAGTCCGATACCTTTCGACCATGGGCGCTTCCTTAATAACACTCGCTTGTTCATTCGTAAACATGAAAGTTCTCGACGTTGATTCGTAATTAGCTTCATGCACTCGTGACAAAATAAGCGCAAAAAATGATGTTGCAAAACCGCCCGTTAGATATGCAACCTACACAACTACGTGGTGAACGCATCTGAAATTTTGTGGCAGCCTTTCACGCACGCATGCGCATTGTCTTCGTTTGCTGCTTCTGACAAGCAAATGGCCGTTTTCCAAATGCACTGGTTCTCTTTTTTTCACTCCACTCTGCCAATATCTCATCTCTGCTATGAGGCGACTCTATAACGAACTTCAAACTGCAACACTCAAACATAATCATTTATGTCTAGAATTCACAATACTACCACCAATAAACAAAACTAAGCTCCTGTAACTCTTCTTCCGGGTGCGGGGGCGAAGCACAAAAAAAAACAAAAATGTGGAAATACTACCGGCACTCACACATTTCGGGAGGGAATCGATTGTATTCACTACGTCTTTCCCAAAGTACGCCTATATTTAATGATTTCAATGTGAAGTTAGAGTTAAATTATGAATTATTGTTTGATTTTTGTTCGCGAAAACGACCCAGCAAAAACAAAAAACACGTCAGTTTAAAAGCACGGCTTGCTGCAATCTCCAATGACCCTGCATAGGGCA
This sequence comes from Aedes japonicus, assembly GCA_034211315.2. Taxonomy (NCBI): domain Eukaryota; kingdom Metazoa; phylum Arthropoda; class Insecta; order Diptera; family Culicidae; genus Aedes; species Aedes japonicus. The sequence continues at coordinate 35,519 of JASCZW010003481.1, forward strand.
AAATCTACAGTAACTGACAGCTGAAATCACTGAAAATTTCAAAATCTTCCATTGGGGCCATAGTTCACGACGATTTGAAGTTTCGGTCATAGAAACTGTGCAAATATCACTACTTGAATGACACCATGAAAACAAACCGGTTGAGAAAAGCAAAGGTTCTCCTGAACCGCTTATCCGAGGGCCGCTCTTGGTCAGTGCTGTTCACCGATGAAAAAGTTTTCATAATCGAGCAGCATCACAATCACCAAAATAATCGGCAGTTGCTTCCAAAAATCGTGGAAGTATTTCAAGGAGTCATCATCCCACTTCTGTCATGGTTTGGGCTGGAATAACTCATTCCATAAAAACAACAAAATCTACTGCAGACGGGGAAGGAGTTTCCAATCATCACAAAAACCTTTTCCAGCCCAACAACTTTTGCATACAAATTTTCATAACAGTAGGGAAAATTCTCTTGTTTGGTTTAAATTTATATTTCATTTGTATGAGCACCCTTTCAGATGGCGAAGGGGTCTGTTACCACCGTAAAAGCCTTTCTTGCCTCCAAAATCCTCACATGCCAAATTTGATCCCATTTGCTTGATTAGTTTTCTAGTTATGCTCAAATTTCTATTTCATTTGTATGAGAGCCCCCCTTCTAGAGCAAGGCGGGGTCTCAATTTATCATAGAAATATTTTTTTTGGTCTCCAGAAAACCCCACATGCTAAATTTGGTTTCTTTTGCTTGATTAGTGCTCGAGTTATGAAGAAATATGTGTTTCTTTTGTATGGGACCTCACCGTTCCGGAGATGGAAGGGGTCTCAAACTATCAGAAGAACCTTTCCCGTTCCTAAAAACCCTTCCATACAACATTTCACGCTTCCGGTTCAGCATTTTCCGAGTCGATAAGGTTCAGACAAACAGACAGACAGACAGAAATTCATTTTTATATATAACTATAGATAAGTTCTAATCTCTAATGTTTCTGGAAAAATGGGTTGGGGGAAAACAAAATATCTGGCTTCCAGCAAGAAAACTGCATTGGAAAGTATCTTCTTCCCGAATTTGTATTCAGCCAAACGCCAATTCGGCCAAACGTCTTTATGCAAAACGTCCATTCGGTCAAACATGCGCATGCCAGACGTCCGTATCCCAAACGTCTTTATGCCAAATGCGGTATCATCCTCGAATTCATTAAACCAACATGTGAGGGTAGCTATTAAAGGTGCATGGCCATTATAAACGGTATACTACTTCACTTTGATTTCCTCACATATCCCGTAACTTCCCATCCAGCATATCTGATCTGAACATATCCTCACCTTCCCATTCAGCAGAAGAAAAGAAAGCGAACCACTGAACGATATTGCTCGTTCTCCGTGGTTGCAAACAAAAGCGAACTGAACAGCTTTCAACAGTAATCAAAACACTAATTGATAAATCTGTCTAAAATTTTGACAGCTATTGTTTTAGAGATGTCGCTATATGATGCCATACACGTTTTGCGTCAGTGATGCCATCAGTCGCCAAACACGGGTACTTAACAAAAAGCCCTTGTAACTATGGCAGCTATTTCTAGTATATAGTAAGCTAAATGCTAGAAAACTATGTAATAGCTAATAGGAACAACTAAACTATATAGTGATAGCTAATAGCTATGGCTAGCAAATTATAGTTTAACGTTATTACATATAACCGTGCATGTTGTGTACGTTCTAGCCATTGGTTTGATGTTCTAGTGGTAGACTATGAACAATTCCATCCGGACGAAATAGTTCAAAGTTTGTTGGTCGAAGCATTTTGACAGTTCGGTTGAATTTTGCGCTAGTTTTTAGCTTCGCGGTATTTTGAAAGTAAAAATGGACCAGAAAAAGAAATTATAATAATAAATGAATTAAACCATAAATGAATTAAATGATAAATAGATAAGCACATAAACATTGAGTTTTGAGGTACAAGCCAGACTGAATAATAGGTGGTCCTGATTTTTTTATCGGTCATATGGGCTACTTTTTAAAGTGGATAAAGGGTGTCCACGATGAAATTGCCACACACAACCACACACAAATTTGATTACCATCAAATTTTCATTGAGAAATAACTATTAAACTTCATTTTGCTATTTTACTCGTATTTTATTTACAGTCCATACGCAAATGCCCGCACCTTGGCCTTAACCCCGGCCATAAGATTCTGCACAACCTGTGAATCAACCGTTTTTTGCATGTAAACCCATACTTTCTTCAGTTCCTCGATTGTCTTCACTACCTTAGGTCGTTTAAGAAGGTGCTTCATAATCGCCCAGTACTTCTCGATGGGGCGGAGCTCCGGAGTGTTGGGAGGGAAAATTTTCGGCACGAAATTGACCTTATTGTCCGCATACCACTTCAGCACGTCCTCGGAGTAGTGGCATGAGGCCAAATCCGGCCAGAAGATTGTTGGGACGTTGTGGGCCTTCAGGAGAGGAAGCAGCCGCTTCTGGAGGCACTCTTTTATGTACACCTGTCCGTTCATCGTGTCCTGGGTCACAAAAGGTGCACTCCGCTTCCCGCACGTGCAGATGGCTTGCCAAACCAGGAATTTCTTCGCAAATTTGGACATCTTCTGAGTGCGGACATGCTCCGGAACGCTGAACTTATCCTTGGCCGTGAAAAACAGGTTGCCGGGGATCTGTTTGAAGTCGGCCTTTACATATGTTTCGTCGTCCATGATGCAGCATTCAACTTTCGTCAGCATGTTGAGGTACAACTTCCTGGCACGGGTTTTGGCGGACTTGTTCTGCTTCTCGTCGCGATTAGGGGCCTTTTGTACCTTGAACGTTCGAAGCCCAGCCTTAGTTTTGGCCTTCTGGACAAAACTTCGGCTTAGGTGCAGCTTCTTAGCCACATCCCGAACGGAGGCGTTCGGATTTCGGTTGAAGGCCCCAACTACGCGGTTGTGATTTTTGGTGTTGTATGGAATACTTTTTCCTTCACTTCTGGGCTTCCGATCGGTGGTCAACCGTTCCTCGAACCGCTTAATCACTCGCGACACCGTGGAATTCGCGATTCCGAACGTTTTAGCGATGGAACGATGCGAGAGATCCTTGTTCTCGTGATGAATGCGCAAGATTTTATCACGCACGAGCTGTTCTTTCGACTCCATTTCCGCGAATTTCAATCACAGGACTTTAAAACTTGCAGGATGTAAATAATGCAGTATGAACTAAATCCACCCAAATTTTCATTAAATTCTACCCAACGGTTAAAAAGTTAGAGCAATTTCATAGTGTGGCAATTTCATCGTGGACACCCTTTATGTTATGTGTCCCTTAACACAGGCTATTGTGCACTTATTGATTTCATTTTTTTATTAAAACTTTTAAAGTTTTTAAGCTGTAGATTTAACTAGTTATGCACTTGCTAAGAAAAGTTTAATAAGACATTTGGTAGTATATATCACGAAAAGTTATAATTTTATTGTATTTTCTATTGTACATGAGTTCTTAAGTAAGGTGGTGAAAGATTATAATGATCATTGAAAAAACACTAAGGTTTTTTTTTGCACGATTTTTTTTACACGGATTGTTTTCGGCGATAACCCCAGAACGGAACGACTTATTGACCTGATTCAAATAACATTTTACGTTTTGGGCCAAAAGTAATCATATGGCAGTTTTTCAAAAAATTCACAATTTTTTATAAAAATACTCAAAATTTCAAAAACTGTATTTTGACCATTGCATGGAGAGGTAACGCATACAAACAAAATCGAAACAGTATAAAATGTTCAAGCATGTGAATTTATCAACTCTTTTTAGTATTTTTTACACGGTTCCATACTAAAAGTGGAATGTATCCCCCGTGCAAAATAAAAACCTTTGTGTATTCTGTGAATTCCTTTCAATTGGTGATTGTTCCGTCGGAGCCTCTTCGTGCAAAGAGATAAATTGGGCACAGGATCTTCGCGACCTTTCTTCGCCAGCTTCCATCAGCTATTGTCTACGAGTAAACAGTTCCCAAAGGAGCGTACAATGTATTACTCTCTCGGAAAAAAAAAATGAAGAACACACACTGCGCGGACGATTAAAGACACTCTCTCTTAAAACTTAAGGTAAGACCAGGTAAAATGTTGACGTTTGACGTTGCAACACTAGTTCTAAGCGTACCAATTGCCGATGCTCTACAAGGTCTGCGTCGACATTTAGAACGCAGTCAAGAGCCTCGAAGCTCTAGGAGTGGATGGTAATTTATTGCTAGAACGAATAGAAATGAAGAGAAAGTGTATTGATAGTTCCGTAAAGAGTAACGGCAGGCTTTGAAATCGAAACATACATGTTTGAAAACGAGCGGAGGGCATAGAACGGCAGTATCTGATCAGGCACATAACCCTTTAACAGGCTACACAATACAGGGCAGACTAGAGGGGAGTATACCCCCTTAACTGGTAAAAGGTTATGCAGCCGATCGTGCTCTCATACTACCTATTGCTTTGATCTGGTTCTAGCGATTTGTCCCTCTCCAAATAGTGCCTTACATATGTGAGAAACTATCTCCTGCTGTTGGGTTTATTTTTAGCATGTACCGACTATTTCACAAATTTATTCTTCTTCTCATCACCTATTCTCTTCTGAAAACTACGCAACGGCGTACGAAGATTTGCGTAATCAGTCGGACAGTCCCGTAGATGGGCAGCATCATGCCCGAAATCGGTCGACCAAAAGGTAAGTTTTTAAATAGTAAAACGATAAGTGTTGTGTCTTGTCTCACGTCTCGCGTTGCGTCGTGTTCTCTGAAGAACTTCCCTGAACTTCTCTATACAATTTTCCCAATCTCTTATGAATTATTTCACTTTCACTTTTTTAAACACTATTTTTAAAAAAACTTCTTTGAGCGTATTAGTAGAACGATTTGATTGAACTGAAAATTTAACACTATTTGATCACTTTTAAAAAAAATTAAACCTGAAACACTTTTTAAATTTCGCTAATCGCGAGCAAATTCCATTAATTCCACTATGAGCTTATCTGCGATAGGCCTATTTCGTCTGCTACTACAGACTTCTCAGTGTCGAGTGCTCGACTTGAGCACTCGACACTGAAGATCTGTAAATAAAATAAGCTATATGTGGAATTAAATGGAATTTGCTCGCGACTCGAAATTTAAAAGTGTTTCAGGTTTATTTTATTTTTAAAAAGTGATCAGTGTTAAATTTTAAATTCTCTAGTTTCCCAATGAATTATTTGTCTAAAGTTTTCTGAACAACTTTCCCGAACTTCTCTGAAGAATTTCCCGGAGCTTCTCCGAAAAATTTCCCTGAACTTCTCTAAAAAACATTCCTGAACTTTTCTGATGAACGACCTACTTCATTGAAGAACTTTTCTGAACTTTTCTGAAGAGAACTTCCCTAAATTTCGCCAAAAAATTTCCACGAACTTCTTCAAATAACTTCCACGATGTCCTCTAAAGACCTTCCCCTTGAAACTTTGATGTACGCAGCTACTGCACCATTTTCTTACTTTCTATGTTCATATCTTCAGGATGTGCTCATCACCTCTTCCGAAGTTTAATTTTAAAATGTACAACTGGATTCATGGGACCACACAAATTCATTCATTCGTGTGTACAATCGAAAAATGTGTTTGAAAGTTCTGCGTCAAAGATTTCTACTACATAGCTACTATTACTTAATGGCTCATAGATTTTGTAAAACCATTTCTCGAATCTCATAGAACTATGACATAGATTTCTATAACTGCTATATTATAGTGAACTATAATATAGATTTCAAGCGCCGTGCGACGCGCAGTGATCGGAAAAGTATTTTTTCACGGTGAAATTAATTACTCCTAAGGGTTACGTTTCCGATTCATGGTGTCTTCTTCAAAGTTGTATTTAAACAAGTTGTCCATCTTGTGGTGATTATTTTGTAGTTTCAAACTTATCTAAATGTTCAAAAGTTAGGGGAAATTTTAACGAAAACATGTCCGATTTTAAGCAGTCCCCGCTCATGTGCCCCAGGAATACCCGAATTCATTTATACAGAAAATTGTTCCTTGAAACCCATTAAAACAAAAAAAAATGATGATTTTCGGGCCAATTCTCGCCTAAGTAATCATAAGGTCGAAAAGAAAAGAACGCATGTTCTTAGTTAAAATTACCCGTAAATTTTAAGAGATGAGTTGTATTTAAAAAAAAATGTACAGCAAAAATGTGCGCTATAACACTCTCTAAATTTTGTTTGAAACTCACTTTTTCTCAAAATGAGAAACAAAAAAATTATTATAAAAAAACTCAATTTTTGGAGACACTCTGATTTAAAGCAGAAAAATAGCTCTACCATAGTCGAATGAAGAGCTAGAACAATGGTGTCTTGAACAAAGTTGCTTGAAATTATATTACCTACAAACTTGTTTTCGATGCCACCCTTCTATTGTGTTTCGTTCAAAAGTTTGCAACAGCGCTGCCCTAGCGGTAAAGTTTGAAACTACAAAATTATCACCACAAGATGGACAACTTGTTCAAATACAACTTTGTACAAGACACCATGATTCGGAAACGTAACCCTTAGGAGCCGAGGACGACTTTCCACTTGAGGGGGGATCGTCAGGGAATCACTGAGGAGTGAATTAGTCAATCAGGATAATAGGGGGTTTTCATTTAAAAAAAAAAAACATTTTTTTTCTATCTGTATCAATGATGGGTGTTTTTCCTAGCACAAAAATATGTTTTATGAATCTCAACTATTTTTTCTCGATTTTTTAACAAAAAAAATCTAATCATTTTTATTTCCACAAACCAACATGCAGTTTCACAAAGTGACATTTAGTTTCAGTAACGGGGGCTTCCATTATGACATGAATGTCAACTTATGTATGCTAGAAATCAATGGTTGGTTCGTTGGGCTAGGAAGTCTGTTTTTTTTGTAGCGTGTTTCATGGTGGAATAGGATGGCGTTGTCTTGAAATCAACATTTTTTCATAGTATTTTGAAATTGTTTTTTCAATAGTTACGCTAGTCAAAATTAAAAAAAAATATGCCGGTATATTATTATATTAACTATCGAACAATGATATAATCCACATACCCCTATAATACCCTATTAGGTAGGTTTGGCACGAAACGTTTCACATCACGCCATGTAAACGGAAACAATAGAAGACAGGGACAATATTTGCAGCGTTAGCATTTTTTTCCTCTGTTCGAGACATAAACCACTGTGATGTATTGTAGTATATTTCGTAACCTTTGTTTAGTGCATGTCGAGTTACTTCATCACTATTCGGTGTTGTAACAGTTGTCATTGTTTGTTTTGTTGGCAATGAATAATGTTTTATTGAAAGTTTTCGCTATTTAAACCCTTTGTAAGTGACAGCACTCTTCAAAAGCGCGCCCCTTTGTCAGTGAAAACCGGGTTCATTGCAAACAAACCAAACAATGACTCCGATACTGACCATGCATCAGTCCTAACCAATTCAAACTACAGAACATCAAATAGAAAATGAGATTTCACCTAAATGAAGACAAACCATGTTTTCCTCATTCAAAGCTCATCCTCAGTGGATGAATCCGAGCAGTGGCGCAACCAGGGGGGGTTTTCGGGGTTTAATGATGGCTAACTATGCTACTACATATATTA
>JASCZW010003482.1:0-42191 GCA_034211315.2 Aedes japonicus
TCATGTCACAAAAATGCAAAAAAATGACCCAACCTTGATAGCGGTTTATTCATAGACGTTTATAGTCGACCATTTATTAATAAACTATAGGCATTGATCTTGAAATGCCAAAACAGAACAACATGAAACTGAGAAGTAACATAGCGAACGAAGTAGGCAATAAATTCTACCACAAAACCCACAACAGACGGAAACATTCAGTCAAAAGCAAAACCCTTGATCACGAAGACCTCGCACTGCCCGTACAACTTCCCATGAGATGCACATTAAGATATCAGTCACAATTACAGAAATGGCTCTACGCAACTTTAAACATCCACTACCTTCTTTACCCCTTAACGGACGAGAGGCTCCAAGAAAAAGAAGACACCCAAACGAAGCAATGCGTTGTGTAATCGTACGTACGCAAGTCACCCTCATCTCCATGCCGAATGATTCCCACTGTATCTTTTTTCCCACCCGAAGACTTTTGTATCGTTTCATGTTGGTTCATTGTTTACATTGGCAGCAGCGGGCATTAACATGTGGCCAAACCACCGCCAGGTTGATTTATTTCGATTGCACTTGCTCTATCCACTCCCCTTCTAACTAACCACCTGTGGCAGCATCCATCCGAAAAGCAAGAACCTTTGAAAAGGGGTCAACATTCTAATGAGATCGTCTTACCCACATGTAATAATTCTTCGACTTTTCCTAATTTCTTTTTCAGAATCGCAGCTGGATTCCCCGATTCGAGAACATGTTTGCTTCACCAGAAGCTGCAGATGCTGAATGTTTGCATGGAACGGAGGAAAATCCGCGAGGGAGGACTGCCTTTTTCGATGACCGGTGCCGAAGGGGCAAAAGAGGGCGGCCGCGAGGGAAGCCACGAGTCGGAGGATGAGTTCTTCGATTGCTCCGATGAGGATGATGAAGGTAAGATTGCGACTGACCACTTTCAGCATAAATCATCAATTCGATTCAAGCAGCAAATAAATTTACTCCCCCACTGTTTTCAGAATCCAAAAAGCGTCACGCACCCTGGAATCAACCGGTTGGGCGGCTCTCGAAGCTAGGCAAAATGCTACTGGTCGACTCGGACGAGCCACTCTACATTCCGATCACTCAAGAGCCGGTACCGAAAACCGAAGACCAACTAGAGGATGATGCTGAAGTGATGCTGAAGCTGGGCCCCGGCAGTGAGCTGTGCACACAGATGATGAGTGCCTCGCTGCTGTCCGACATGGAGAGCTTCAAAGCGGCCAATCCGGCCGGTAAGCTGGAAGACTTCATCCGTTGGTACAGCCCGAGGGATTGGATCGAAGAAGATTCCGACGAGAGGGATCCCTTTGGACGAAAGGGACATTTGAGTTCCCGGATGTTGATTCCTGGAAACACCTGGCAAACCGTTTGGGAAGATGCTAGACCGGTTCCGGCTCGCCGTCAAAGGCGGCTGTTTGATGACGCTAAGGAAGCGGAAAAAGTGCTTCACTATCTCGATTCCAGAACCTTGGGTCAGATTGCTCAACTGACCATGTCCGCTTTGTTTCATACTGCAATCAGAACGATCCAAACAGAGACAGGAACGGACAACGAAGTAATTCCCAACTACGCAGGAAACATGGAAAAAGTCACTGGCCTTTGCTGTAAACTTTCGCGCGAAAATTGGATCACCAATGCGCCGACTCGAGGAAACTCGATGGACAAATTCGAAGCTCTCCTGTGGGACATCACCCATCTGGAGAATATGATTATCCAGGTGAGAAGTCTTCGTAGGAAACTTTTCCCCGACGGAGAGGGAGAAACTTCGGATAGAGAACCGGAGCGAGCGATGCTTTCCCATTTGATGAAAGCTTTCGAAAGCGAACTGGAGGAAGGGGCGAAAAGCCCCATAGCCAAGCGGGTGCTGAGCTTGTTCACCGAGGCGAAAATGGCAGCCAACGAGCAAGCGAACGAGCAAACTGTTGCGCTGGTAAGCTTTATGCTCGTTGATGGAGCTTATATTGTACGATAGCAGTCGTGTGAAGGGGGCTGAATGTTTTGATTTAATGGTTGTTCTTTCGGTTGATTTTGATATTTTTCAGTCGCTGCCGGATCCGGTGGAGAAACAATTTACATTGAGACTGGGCGGAAAAACGGTCAACAAGGGTATGGGATCTCCGCAGTTCATGAGGTATGACTTCTTAGATAGAAAAAATCATACGAGAGAAGGATTTTAATAATCAATTATATTGTCATTTTAGAGCGATTCTTATTCACAACGAATTCCGCCTTTGTGGGGCATTTAGTCAAAACACTACATTTTATTAAAAGTTGCTGTTTTCGATGATGGTGCAGCTAAAGATAAGCAACGGTTAAACAACTATATGACATTGTATTTAAAAGGATTTAAATCCTCATATAACTGAATGCTATATTAAATTATGGTGGTGGTGAAGTTAACATGAAATAATCCAATACTCAAACATTAAACCATACATATTTATTAGTAATGGTTACATACATAGCTGAAATAGTTGTTCTTAAGTAGGTTCATATGATCACATTCCATGGAAGAACAATACAAATACAGATACTCATCAAAACACAGCCGAAAGCGTACACTATGATCAAAAAGTACTGGAAATCTATAAATATAAATATTAGCTGCTGGAGGGATGGCCTTCTATTTTATAGCCTCGATGGACTCGAATCTCTTTCTCCGAGGTGGCATTTGGAGTTTGAAGAAAGAAAAAAAACACACGTTGCCGTTTTGGTGCGTTTCATGGTGGTTGTAGACCCCGGAAATCATAACTTCAGCAACCTTTTTTAAATGGTCTTTTTTCAAGATACTTTGCTATTTCGGAAGAAGCCGTGCGGTAACAGGCTGCATGCCTAAATTGTCTATAAAAAAAATTGCTGAACGGTTCCATATGAGTTTTCGAGATCACTTGGCATCTATCTAAGGCTCACATGACGATTTTTAAGCACTGTTTTCATGTTGAAGGGTGTTCGAAACGAGGCAAGTATTTGACCACATCACCACAACTTCTGAACTCTTTGTACCAATCGCATGCTTTCGTTTCCGAATGAGGGTTATTCTGAGAGTCGAAGTGACGTTTGTCACTTGGTGAAGTGATAAAAGTCACCTGCAGTGACGTGACTCTTCTGGGTAAATCAAACCGGCCGTATGAGCAAACAATTTCAAATGCCTCCTACTTCAATGAACAGGCTCCTTAGACATGATCTGGAATGCAAGTCGTACAAGAAACAACGGGTTCATGGGTTGACGGAGCGTCAAAAGCAAGCCAGAGTCCAAAGAAGCAGACATCTTTTGGTTCGGCAAGGTGACTGCGAGATTTTAGTTTCGGGTGAAGCTCTTCCTGCTTCAGGACAGTCATCATCAACAAAATGATCGTGTGTATGGAAAAACTCTTGCCAATATTTCAAGAGATAAACTAGCTTTAGAACGCTATCGGAATGTATCGAAAATCATAGTATGAGGCGCCGTTTCACGAAAAGGAAAACTTTCTTTTCTTTTCATAGAACCTAACGTACTAATCAACTCCGAATAACTTTTGAAAAACCATCTGCTTCCTCATTCTTCAACGATGTATGGAAATACACTATATTGTTTCCAACAGGACTCAGCTCCAGCTCACAAGGCAGAAAAGGCTCAAGCGTGGTGCACGGAAAATTTGCCCGATTTCATCACAAGCGAAGAATGGCCTGCATCTTCACCGGATCTCAACCCACTTGACTACTTTGTTTGGGGTTATATGCTTCAACATATAGGTCCTATCAAAGGGCTTACTTTAGATCGATTGAAGAAAAGTTTGTTTGATATTTAAGACCAAATTCCTCAGGAAATCAAAGCGTTTGCGCAAAGTGATCAAGGAAAAGGGCGAGAGATTCTAATTGAATTAATATGGTTTATTTCTATTACAAGTATCTTTCAAATAAAAAATAAATGCTATGAGTTGGTTGATTTATTTTGCTGTAATCCCATTTTGTTTAAGTGACACCTATTGTGAGACACCCTGCAATATTAGTTTGTTAAATGAACTTATTTGTTGAGTTAAGGGAATATTACTTCAAATGAAATGCCTAAAGTAACAATAAAAATAAACATTTGTTACCAACGAATGGGAACGATGGGTTGACTCAACGCAGAGTATCCCGGAAGCTCGGTAAGGTAAGGGTTAGTTATTTCTTTATGTTTAGGCTAGGGGTCATTCAAAAATGACGTCCACTCTTTAGGTGGGGAGGGGGGTAACAAATTTGTGATAATATGTGACAGGGGAGGGAGGGGGGTCATCACTATGAAGATGCAACTTTAGAACAAAACTGTCTTCAGCAAAGTTGCAGCTTATGATTAGAGCTTTAATTTGAAATCAGTTTAAGTTAGGGTGGTCCTTGAATATATTGAAATAAAGATTCTATCTTTCTCATTTCTTGATATAAAGCAATACTGTGTTGGACAAAGTTGTTCCTCATTAAATTTAAAGCAACTTTGCTCCAATAATTATAGCCGTAGGTCTTTTGTGTCAATAGTTATGATCATTTTTATGCTTAAGAGTAGGGTGGCCCTGGAAAAAATAGTGTTGTTCGCCTAACTTTTTCATTTTAAGTTTTATGAAAATGGTGTTTTGAGCAAATTTTTAGAACTCGTTAAAACACACAGTTTGATGAAGAAAAACTGTAATTTTATGCATCCGTTCAAAAGATATCGTGATTTTAGTCCAAAAACTACGACTTTTTCAAATTACATTATTTTTTAAAGGGGGAAAAACGGGGATACAAATACGATTGCATATGAATGGTAAAGACAAGAGGTCTCTTTTGTATATAAATGTTCAGGTGAATTTAGAAGAATTTGGGGTTAAATGGTACTATGAATGTATGTCTTTTTTAAATAAAATTCTTGATTTTTTCTTAAATGTTGATGACAATGACGAGTAAATCGTCATATTTCAATAAAGAACTAATATTTGCATTGTGTTCAATTTAAATCGATGAAAATGGAAAATAGAAAATTGAAATTTATGAGTTATATATTTATATATTTTCCAAATGTCTCATCTAAACACAAACCAAAGGTACAAAACCTGAGAAAAGTGAATTATTGTTTTCATTATCAAAGGGCCAATAAACCAAATGTAAAAATCTCTTAGTATTTCAAAACATATTCGGTTTAGTTTGTTTTGTGAAAATTTCTTTTGGGTAAAGCGAATAAAGCTGGCAATGCCTTAAATCATAAAATCAGGAAGAAACCCGTTCGACAACTACATTGAATAAAAAATCGATCGAATGGGACGAGCTTGCATTCATGAATAGACCCAATTTTATGCTTAAGACCGACATTTATGAGTTATAAAAAAATGTAATCGATCGCAAGTATATTTAATTCATTAAAAGTTCTTTAAAACTAAAAATCCTTAAAAGTAATTACATTAGATTGTTGATTAGTGCATGCGCTTTTTCTGGCGAATTGATTTCTCTTGTTCTGTCATTTTTTTTGACATCATTGAAATGACTGGATCGGATGTGATCAACAGCCGCTTAAATACATCTTCTAGATTAGCTTCACGACTAAACTGTCTTGCATGATGCTCCCGAAAATTTCGTATACATTTGTTCCTAGTCTCTTGCGCTTCCTCGCTTAGCATACCGATTGGCAAAATGGCATGTTCAATCACATCACCACCATGAACCAACAGTTTATACACTGTTGGTGTCATGGCGTACCAGCTGTATAGCTTATTATAAAGCTCACGCGTTTCTTTCGCAAACGTTTGGAAAGCTTCTATGCTAATATCAGCCCGACTGTTGATGGTACTCAAAATTATATGGAAGCGCTCTAATAATTCTTCATCCAAGCCTGTAATATTGGAAACTGTTTTCCAGTTTGCGAAAAAATCTCATGGCCGTATTCCAGTAGTTTGACTTACCACCAGATGGTAATGGTTCACTTATACGGAGTTCAAGTTGCCTTCGGAACTCAGTTTTGTTTTTTGCTTCACGCTCTTTAACTGCAACGTTTAATTTGCTGACTCTCCAGCAAGGTTTTTCCATTGCCAATCGGTTTGCTATTTTTAAAAACATGTCCATGCTTCTAATGAAGGCGTGCAGCGGTGAAAGTCCGTATTTCAACTTTTCAGGATCAATTGGCTTTATTTCATCACTTATTGCATTAAGCTTCATTCCTAGGTTTGTGTAAAATGATATAAAAATAAGGAAATGCTAAACAAAATTGAAGACCAACCTGATTTTCCGCAAACACGCTTGAGAATTAGTCATTGTAACGTCGTTGACAACTTTAGTATCGATCATACAAAAAATCATATCAACTTTAACGAACACTTTGTTGTCTTCCTGTTTTGCATTCCGTATTTTTCAAAGCGTTAATTTGCTGTTCTACTTTTTCAACTTCACTTCTGGTTAAATCAGCCGCTTCTTTCTGAAAAATCAGTCTAATTGGTCGACACAGGGAAATTGATGAAGGTAGATTGTTATTCCAAATGATTTCCTTGACCCCTGAATTTGTTTTGTGGATGGTCAATCGAAGAGGGACCATCGACAATGCGAAGGTATGGGAGTCACTGTATTCTCCAATAGCACTTTCCTAAGTATCATCCTTATGCCCAAATGGTTGCTTATAACGAGCATGATTCGAACTCCCATCGCATCCCCATTTCACCGTCAAGTGAATGTCATCATTTGACGAATAATAAATCTTAGAGTTAAGGCCCAGGCTTTCCTACAGTCGCTGCACGGGGTGATCAATCAAGTTCTGTATTGAAACTTGGGCTACAGATTCTTGGATATGGATGCCTGTAAACAATCAGTTATGTATTACTACACTATTAAACAAATGAAAGTAATATTACTATTGGGATAACAATTGGATTTGGCATCTCTCACATGATTATACGCTGGATACATTTTGATGCCTTTATGCAATGACAGCACAATGGAAAGCCACCGAAGCAAAGAAAAAAAAAATCGCTTAACTAAGGGTGCAGTGAGAAAAAAGATTCCTCAACGCAAATATATTCTAGTTTCATTTAACAGGAATTTCACGTTGAATTGGTCACAAACATCTAGTTTGATTTGACTACCTATGGTGGTTAAAAAAACTAAAATTTTGAGTTATTGTTTCGGGAACTAAGCAGTTAAGTTAAACTGACATAAGTTTAAATTTACTATTATGTTGGTTCCAAACACATGCAAACACAGCCGTGTACTCGTTGAAGCGCTTCATACCTAAAATTTTTGAGATCACAACACAAGAATGTTCAAACTCAAAGATTTTGCTAACCCTTAAACGCGCATGGCGTTAAAAAATACTTTTTATGTTAAATGATATTAAGTGGTTTAGCATGCATGTTTGTTATAAAAATGAACACAATGCAAATATTAGTTCTTTATTGAAATATGACGATTTACTCGTCATTGTCATCAACATTTAAGAAAAAATCAAGAATTTTATTTAAAAAAGACATACATTCATAGTACCATTTAACCCCAAGTTCTTCTAAATTCACCTAAACATTTATATACAAAAGAGACCTCTTGTCTTTACCATTCATGTGCAATCGTATTTGTATCCCCGTTTTTCCCCCTTTAAAAAATAATGTAATTTGAAAAAGTCGTAGTTTTTGGACTAAAATCACGATATCTTTTGAACGGATGCATAAAATTACAGTTTTTCTTCATCAAACTGTGTGTTTTAACGAGTTCTAAAAATTTGCTCAAAACACCGTTTTCATAAAACTTAAAATGAAAAAGTTAGGCGAAAAACACTATTTTTTCCAGGGCCACCCTACTCTTAAGCATAAAAATGATCATAACTATTGACACAAAAGACCTACGGCTATAATTATTGGAGCAAAGTTGCTTTAAATTCAATGAGGAACAACTTTGTCCAACACAGTATTGCTTTATATCAAGAAATGAGAAAGATAGAATTTTTATTTCAATATATTCAAGGACCACCCTAACTGAAACTGATTTCAAATTAAAGCCCTAACTATAAGCTGCAACTTTGCTGAAGTTAGTTTTATTCTAAAGTTGCATCTTCATAGTGAAAATAATTTATTCCTGCTAATTTTTCATTCTGGCCCAGTGTGCGTTGGTCGATCTGGGTCAGCATGGAGCGTCAGCTGGACAGAGAGGCGACGTTAAGAATTTGGAGTAACATGAAAATCTTTTATAGCAACAACAGCATTGTTAAAAATAAATACGTACGCGAACAAACCTTTCAGTTTGCATATTCCATTTTTAAAGTAACAAAAATATCATAAATCTTGAAATCTTGATTTTATAGAATATGGGACAGTGCTTTAGGATGGAGGAGAGTGCAGTCAGGAAGAACCAGCTACTTTAAAAAAGTGTAAAATTAAGGAAGTGCTTGAAATTTTCTTGGCAATAAAAATTATGATCTAGATTAAGTGTTGCACACAATGTCAACGTTGACAGAAACGGTCGGGAACTTTGAATAAAGCACCATCCTTTGCGAAAAAAAATCAAATAATTTTTTATCAACCAGAAATTCTCTCTTTTTAAGGATATTCTCTCTTTTTAAGGTATGAAAAAATTTATGAATTTTTTACAATATTGCTAACTGTGATTTAACAAAAAAAACAATTCGTGAACTGATCGTCTGAAGAAAACATTCTTGTGGTGGAAAGTGGTTTAAATTATCTCAGCATGCTGAAAAATCTCCAATGGCAAATTTTTTAACCCAAAAGTTTCTAGGGCTCAGGAAATTCGAAAAATAACATCGTCTATACCAAAATTGGCCACGAAATTGGAATATTGATTTCTTGAAACCCATGTCAAGGTGGGGTCATATCTTGATCTCTAGGTACGAGAATTTCAGTGGAATTTCCCAGACTGTTCAAGGTAAATCTCGAAAATCCTCGATATATTTAAAAAACACCGTTTTCAAATTTGAATGGTTCTAAAAATCAAATTTAGCAATCAAAAACAATTATTTCTGTTGGAATATTTATGATTCCATTTCTTTTTCACTTTCTGATCATATTCTTTTGCGGACTTATGAGTAATTCCAAGCTTTTTCAGAACTTTTTTCTACGACTCATGATGTTTTGCGCATCTTCTCTACTCGAAAAATTCTGTATATTTCCATATAATTTTCCATATCACGAGAATGGATAAACATCCAATATCGATATATAAAAATTTTCAATCGCAAAAAAAGTTGGTTTGAATTTTTTCAACATATGTGAAATAATGTTGTGTAAAATATATTTCCCGACCTTTTTTCCTATTGATTAGAAAATTTCAAGCACTTTATACAACTCAATTTATGTTTTACAAAGTTTGCACTGCAAACTTAAATTAACGTCATTTTTGTGTATACACTAAGGTTTTTTTGCATGGTTTTTCTTACACGGGTTGTTTTCGGCGATAAATCCAGAATGGAACAACTTAACAACCTAGTTGAAACACATTTAACATTTTGGGCCAAAAGTAATCATATGGCAGTTTGTCAAAAAATTCACAATTTTTGGTGTAAATACTCAAAATTTTAAAACCTGAGAGAGAGAGAGAGAGAGAGAGAGAGAGAGGGAGAGAGAGAGATAGAGAGAGAGAGAGAGAGACCTGAAATCCTTTTCCAAATTCGAACTCAAAGTGTTTCTTTTCATCGTTTTTCGAAGATGCCTTTTTTTGGGCGCAGCAGGTATAATAAGACGCTTGGCCGCTTTTTTCAAAACAGCATTTTCCGAGTTTATGCCGATGATAATTCAAAAACCAATTATTCGATTAAGCTGATACTTATAGGACTTAATTATTTTCGTATTACCTTCTATGTGAATTAAAATTATTGTAATATATTATTAATAAATATGGAAAAAAAAGTGATAAAATGGCGGAAAAATGTGGATTTTTAAAAAAAAGTTACGACAAAAGTTTTTCAATCATCTACTAACTGTAAATGTAATTGATGTATTTTTTTTGAGTTAGCAGGTTTAAGATCAAAACTGCGACCAGGAGATCTGGCACAAGCAAAATTCAACGACATTTTCAACGCACTCTAACGGCATTCTAAATGTGAAAAAAAAATTGTTTACAACATGGATACACTTATAATTGTAAAAAAATTACAATTGATTTGAGTAAAACTCCCCTTAAATTTTTTTTTCTTGTTTTAATTGTATATTCCCCCTTCAGTGTAAACCCATTTAAACATCCTCTTTTCATACGTTATGTATATTCCTTGTACACAGAAGCAGCTCTTAAATAAATTTAATTTTTAATTTATTGATATAATTATGTGGAAGTATACAACAACCCATCCAACACCCAAGACAACCGAATTCAAAACTACCTATGTCACGTGATTCCAGATATTAATAATTTAAAGATGTCTCCTTAGATAAATATTATAGCAGCAATTCACGTCTTATGAAAGGATTCATGATTATTCTAGTTTTTTTTTCTTTATTAAAGAGACTTTTAGCCTCCTGGGCTAGTTCGTCTCTTAGATTATTCTAGTCAGTAGTGTATTTGGTTTATTCCTACACGCCATTTGCCAATATTTTGTTTTAAAAAATGAGATGTTGAAATTTCACTCATTCCTCCTCAGTTTAAACCTAACATGAATCTGTGACGATTTTTTATTCTTAAAATAAATCATATATCTATTTTTTTTAAATGTAAAAATAACAAAGCAACACTCTATTCTCAAAGATTTATTCAAGGGCGTTTATATTTTTGTAGTTTTGGTCCTTGAAGAAGTTGGCCTTCACCCAGGGAAGCACTTGATCCTTTAAAATACCGATATACACTTCGGTATTGATTTCAACTCCAGCATCAATGAAAACAGGTGGCATTTTAAAACCGTTGGACGCCACCAAGCCATGACACCAGCCGGATGTTTGGTTTGAAATTTGAATTTCACTTTTTCCGGAACGTTCTCCATTTTCTGCGGTGAAATGAACCGGTCCGTGTGGCTTTTGGCCACAGCATCGATGCTGAAAAGCTTTTCGTGGGAGAACAGGATTATAATTTTTCCCTTCTTCAACAAGCAAAGGAATCTTTTGGAACTAGTCACTCGTAGTTCCTTGACCCGGTCCGTAACTAAGTGGCGTTTCACTCTGGCTCTTGAAGATGCATGCAGGCCTTCTTTGATTATTCTCCTCATGGATTTCTCCGAAGTATTGGCTACCCGAATAAAAATGACCATACAATAACAATACAAACAATTGTAACAGTACCATAAAATAACATACGAATACAATAGAACGTATCAAAAATATACAATAAAAACCCAATTAACTATATTGTTTCTGACAATAGCATGTATGGTTTATGAAGTTTTTACAATAGGAGGGTTGTTATGTATCTTAACAATAGAAAAGAACCATTTTCGTCGTATATTTTATTTATCAAAACAATAAAATTAATTGATTTTAAATTGATAAATTCTGGTATGCTGATGTGAATTACAATATATGTTATTGTTGAAATGAGGTTTTACCATACGTTTACGGCAATGAGTAGCTTTAGAAAATCGATAAGAAATATTGTAAAAAACCAACTTTTATTTTCCAAAAAATGACTTTCTCTATTGTTTTGCTTAATGATAACCTCGAATTTAATAGTAAAAACAATAAAAACCATACAAACTATTGTCAAATTCAATCAAATCAATTGTTTTTGTGTTGTTTGTTACTGTTTTGTAACCGTTATATTTAATTTAAATTTTATTGTTATGTTTATATAGTATTCCAATAATCAAAAAACTTTGCTCAGATAAGGTATGAAAGTGAACTTTATTGCCTTACATATCGCACACACCTGAATAATACAAGTTAAAACTTACAAATCATTGTTCTTAAAGGGTGTATTCGATAAAAATGGCACACACATAGATACTCATAAAAATTAAACTGATTATCGGATTTTCTTGAAATTTTCAGGGAATGAAGAACTACTAATGAGTTTTGATTTTCAACATTTGTTTTATTCAATTTCGTCTCCCATCCCGAATGCCCGCACCTTGCTACTACGGGAAGGTCCATTAATTATTTCACGTGGTAGGGGGGAGGGGGGTGGCTGGTAGGGAAAACGTGACGATCCATACAAAAAAATAAATGAAGGTCCATACAAACATTGTGACAAGGGGGGGGGGGGTTATAAAAAGTCACTTTTTGCGTTACGTAATTAATCTTCTTAACATCGGGCAGGGGAAAGCGAAAAGTTGTTGATTTAAGGCCTTCCTGAACAACAGAATCTACCATTAGGATGTCATTTAATGAAACTCCACTGCTAGTTGCGCAGGATGCGTCATACACTGCTTAATTACTGCATGGTGCGGAAACTTACTTAATTCCCATGGTGAAATCTCTCGCATGTGTCGCATCCGTTTATATTCTTCGATGAACTCTGTGTACATCTTTTTCACTGCGGGATATGCATCAAGTCTTTGCTCCAATGCCATGAAGAGACGAATGGCTCCTAGAGCTGTTTAGTGGAATACCTGTAACTAGAAATGAGAAGAAAAATTAGAATTTTCAATTTAACACATCGATCAATAAGTCCGTAAAAACACCATTCAAGTCCAAGCTTGACTTTAAAAATGTTATCTGGGCTCTGTCCCATCGAAAACGACCATCAAACGATGGTTTGTCAATTTCAACATGGTTGTACGGACACCGATGATGCCCGAAAAATATTGAAAAAACCCTGAAAATCACCATTGGCAATCGGAAAGTGAAGTTTCAAGAGATAGCTGACACTCTGAAGGTATCAAAATGTAGTGTTTACACCATCATACATGAACATTTAAACGTTACTAAGAAACTCTGAGCATCGGACGGAAAGGAAGGTTGGAAGGATGGATGTTCTGTAAGTGATCGGTATCACAAGCGTGTCGTGAAAGCGTTTAAGCGGAATCAAAATACTTCGGTCAGGGATGTGGTCAAAAAGTTGAATCAGTCCCAGTCTTTCGTTCAGAAAGCCAAGGACCGGCAGGGACTACAAACGTACAAAGTGTAGAACGCTTCCAATCGTAACGAACGGCAAAATACGGTGCGAAAGTCACAGGCCCAGAAACTGTACACCCAGATGCTGACGAAGCCTCATAGTCCCATCATGGATAAAACATCTTTTAGTTTGGATACTTTTAAATTTCAGCATGGAAAATAATTTGATCTTCAAAATGAGAAAAACAGGTCATGATTTTATGCATATTCTGTGTTTTTGTGTTATGAATATACACCATGAACAACATTCATGAAATCATGAACTATTTTTACACCGTAATGAAATCATGATTTGATCGGGTTAAAACCATGAACTGAATTCCTGATACTGAAAACTTTATTCATGAATCTGGCAAATCTACTTTATTTACTCTAAATGTAAACCAAAAAAATAAACCCACTGTCGGGATTTGAACCTGGTGACGATGTGAAAAGCGGTGATAGGACCTGGTGGATATACTTACCACGCCCATTGTAATTCGTGAATAGATTCTTAAATCATGAAGTTGATTTCACAATTTTAGATTAGATATTAAACAACCGTTCCAAAGTTTATGACTCGCACCTGTAATTTCATTCCGGAAACCATAAATAAGAGACATGAATTCATAAAATAAGATGATTTAAGTTTCATGATTTTTCATTCATGAAAACAGAAACGGATTTGTTTCCGTGTATATTACTCTGTAAACTAGAATTTTCCGTGCAACATGAAGCGAATTACTAGGTTAAAAATAATAATACAATCACAATTCAATAATATAAAATAACAATGGAATCTGTTTCCGACCATTAATCTTATTGTTCATGTTTCAGATAAATGAAAAATACCTATTGTCATTACAAAAGATTTACTATTCACTCCGTGTGCTAGAACTTTCATGTGAAACAATTGAAATTCCTTCGGAAGGTACGTAGACACGTTGGTGCCGGCCTATATATTGATGGATTCGATAAGTACGAACCCGGTGTTCTCGCAAGCGTGGCGAAGCAGTCTCATGCTGAAAGTCACGTAAATACGAAATAACAACTACAACAACATCAATAGTTCTAAACTATGTACAAGTAAAAATGTTCCGCTGAAATCAAACTCAACATCATAGCTCATTATCAACAGAACAGCATGTTTTCTCAAATCACGCGCCAAAGATGGGGCGAAGCCAGCGAGCGGAACGAAACGACCAATCCCATCGGGAAGGAACTGGGAAAGAAAATTCACCAGTGTCATGCCGAGCCGTGCTATCAAAACAGACATTGTCATTTATCAACTCCCGGGAAGGACCCTCTTGGGCTTAGTTTTGGTTTTTTTTTCGCTTCAGAGGATTAATATTTTCACAATACCCATCTTTTAGATTGGGAAAAACAATGTTTTTCGTTTCGCCGTATGATAGGTTTTCTATCAACCGTGTATGAGATTTTTTTTTTCGTTTTTCGATCAAGATGGGTGGAAGCAGAATCAATAAAATTGAAGGTTTATACCGGGAATCAGCTATTATAGATGGATGTTGTGTTCGAGTCTTTTTTTATCTGTTTGAGAATTCTGTTTAAAATTATAAAAAAAAACTGGTAGAGCTCAGGAATTTAAAAACTCAAGCTGTTAAAGCCTATACGTTTTCAATTACAAGGAGAACCCTTAAATTGTAGTCAAAATATTTATTTCATTTCAGAATCATTCAACTTATGTCTGGAAAAATCCAGTGACAACCATTACCAAAGTGATAGATAACCTCGTTGAAATGTTCGATTTTCCGTTTCTGTGAGCTGATCGATCAAATCAACCAGTTTCTCAAGGAATACATTAAGCAATCCAATTAAGCTTGCTTCATTTAAAATCTGGACAGAGAAAAATTGCTTAGATGGTAGTGAATCATATTTTGACATAAGATTACTGGGTTTTTGTAAAATTTTAAACCAAAAATTATCGAACAAATATTCTTAACATGCTCCATGAATTGGATATTTGGAACATACTTGCTGTGATTTCCAATGCAAATGATACCAATATGCAATGCCTTTTTGAAAGATTACAATGTAAAGTGTACTATGTAATTGCTTGTTTCAAAATCAAACGATTTTTAATATGTGCTTATTGTATAAAATGTACTGTCACGTTATAATAGTTAGTTGATGTTGATTAATGGGATTGTCTGAATCCTAGAGAGTTTGAGCTGTTTCAACAGGATTGTCTGGTTTCTATTTAAAATTGTACTAGGTTAGTAGGGATTCGATATTTTAAATTTAAATTGTATAACATTAAAGTGGGGTTTGTTACGTAAGGGGCGTATTGGTATGACGGATAAATGCTGTGAGGTCAAATAGATAAGATAAATGTGTTTCGTCCAGGCTTGACCAGGCCTAGTTGTGATTTATTTCTTCTAGACGACGATGACAGAACACCACTAAACTATAACATCAATGTGTCCCTTTAGGGGACACGAAGTACGGATAAGTGCCGTGCGCTCATCATTACAATGGTGAATAGATACGCGCGCCGACAGTGCTGTTCCACGCTGCCCACTGGCACAATAATCATCGGCTATCATTGCATGCTAGCCGCTCGCAATGGGGACACACGCCGGGGACGCGTGTGTACTGAACAACAGCAAGCACGTCGTGTGCCGTTTGGGATCGAACAACATGTAATCCAATTTGTATAAGATTGGTTCAGGCACCCACGAGCAAAACGTGAAGAAACACACAGAAAAAAATAATTAATTTTAACAAGCGCGTAAAATTTCGCCTCGCTTTATTTCAAGCCAAAGGAGACGTAAACAGTGTTTGCATACAACAATGTTTGCAATCTTTCATACAACAGGCTAGATTCAGCCGTTATCTGGCTTAAATTTACATGAAATATCCTATAATTGTCTGCCAAATCTAGCATTGTGCATTAGATAACGCAGCAAATTCAATGCTTCTTTTTATCTGTGCATTGAAGCGTCTTTGTTAACTAAAGCACATAAAGGGAATGCTAGATTTGGCTGAAATTATAGGGATATTTCATGTAAATTTAAGTCAGAAAACGCCTGAACCTAGCCTGTTGTGAAACGCTGTTGTATGGGACATGAAAGATTGCAAACAATTTCCTTGTGTACCCCTTCTTTTGGCTTGTAATTAAACGAGGGGAAATTTTACACGACTGTGAAAGTTCATTATTATTTTCTGTGTGGCAAAAGTTGTCTACTAAGAGCTACTATAAAACATTAATACCCAAGTAACACCAAATACACTTTCTTGGTCTGTAATCTAGAAATGTTGTTGTATACAAGTATCAAGAGTGAAATATTGAACACGAAGTTAAGAGAAAGTTGTCGCAAAACATTTGAATTTCGTGCGTTACTCATGTTTATTTCTAGAATACATGACGTTATTATTCACTCGAATATAACCACAATAGCGCAATAAGTCGATGTTTTAAAAACATCTATTAGGTAACATAAAAGTTCTAAATATGCACTGCATAACATTCTTATGACTGATGTCTTATCTACATAACAAATAGGTTTTAATCAAGCTATTAAAACGTCAAAATAATTGCAGAAATGCATCCAAATCACAAACCACTTCAACAAGTTTCAAACTAACACATACTAAGTTTGAGTGTAAGATCTGTAATTGAGTTTGAAAGTAAGATTTTTTATGTGTATGATGAGTTTGTTTATGAATTCTCATTATAATATTTTCATGTCATTAATGAACCCAATCCATGTTCCATATATCTTCTTAAAGAACCGCCGAGAAACATATTTCCTTTAACACTGTATGCAATAAGAATCAGCAGTTGATTCAGTGTGGCAGTCCACAGGACACGCCAATTTTAGCTCTCCAGGATTAACGTCAATTTTTCTAAAAGTTCTAGAGCCTATGGAATTGCATTACGAAGTAGCTCTTTTGAGATAAACATGAGCATGTTTTTATCTTTGTTCACAATTTACATGCATATGTAAAGCATGAGCATGATTGACCGTCCACGGATGCTACTCCATTATTGCCAGATCAGCTGTATTTATACAAAGAACCAACAGATGATGTTTAGGGCTAACATACATCCTCAATGTGTAAAAACCTATCGTGAAAAAGACCCATTATAAAGCAATAGTGGCGCCGACCGGGCCAAAATGCTGGTCAAGTAGAGAATGGGAAGGAATACGTTGACGTGAAACTCGCTTTGAAAGAAGTCGAGAAATCCTCTGTAGAAATCAACTATTTGTTGCCTGAAAAGAAACAAAATTAAGAACAAAGAATAAGAATTTTCTGTTGCATTTGTTATTAGTCTTAAATTTGTATTTGAAAACTTCTTTTTTGACTTAAAAGATGTTTAAAAAATATCGTTTTTTGACGCTGTTTCGATCATATACGTGTCAAAAATTAAGTTATGTATATGGTGTAGCCCAGTAAGAATTAAAACATAGACTATTGCGCATTTTTCGGTTGTACATTATGAAAATAGTATCCTGTTTCAACTCAAATGTTCGACTTTATGTGAACTTTAGAGGGAAAATAGAAAAAAAAGTAATCATATCGATTTCGAAGAAATTGGCGCACTTTTCCCGGAATACGTTTCATCAACCGGCGCACATTATTCTCATCCATCGTTTTAGCAATCCTTTTCCACTTGGTTCTCAATTCAGTGATGCTTTTGGCGACACTGCCATTACCTTCAGCTTCCTCTTCATAATAGCCCAAAAATTCTTTATCGATTTGAGCTGGCGACAGTTTGGTGGGTTGAGTTCTTTCGGTATAAACTGAATCCCGTTAGTTTCATACTACTGTTGCACTGTTTTACTGTGATGACAGCTTGCACGATCTTGCCAGAACATGACAGGTTCATTGTGGGATCTGATGAATGGCAATATTCGCTTTTGGAGTCATTCCGTTCTGTACAGCACTGAATTAAATGTCTTACCAGCGATGAAAACCTTGGTCTTTCTACCGCAGCTACAGATGGCTTGCCAAATAATGTATTATCGTGCAAATTTAACTGCAAACACAAACTTGAATTTGCTTGAATTCAACATTGAATTTTGAAAACACCTGATCATACAGTTTTCTGGTCACGATGTTCTGATTTTGATCCTTATTTGGTTGACTACAGGTACGGTATGACTTGAAGCCATCCCGGAGACGAATCCGTTGCACGGTACTGCGTGAGGCGCGAAACTTTTTGGCCAAATCGCGGTGTGAGATGTTGAGATTTGCGTTAATTTTCTTGATGACTTTGTTCCGCAGTTGACGGTTGACAGTACCCGCCCGACGCTTCCTTTGAGGCTTGCAATCCGCCGACTCTGTACTCTCTGTACTTTTTAAAAGAACGCTACACGGTATTTCGGGGAAACCCAACACTTTAGCAAGCTTAAGCCCAGACCACGAAGGGTTTTACAAATGATTGCGCACAATTATTTTTCTACTCTCTTTTTCCATTTTGCATTACTCTGAAACACGTTCGAACTGCACCGCGAAAAAAAACTTCTGATGTTGTTATTGTTATAGGGAACACAAAGGATGTCACAGTTTACAAATCTGACTACTAGGGTCGTTGTAGGAATTAAAAATGTTTGTTCCAATACTAAATGGGCACCATCTTACTAGGAAAATACATACGGCCATGTCATAAAGATGAACTTTTGAACTTTACATAACAAGTTGTGTTAGTTGAGTAGTGGAAACATCGTTAATTCGACAAGGTAAACTCAAAATCATCAATTCAGGACCTTATTGTGTTGCCGTCTCGGCAGACACCAACAAGCTAGTGATTCAGCCTAGCGACTCCTGTGGCCAGTTAGCCTAACAACTAAGAATGCCCACTCCCTGTGGCCCGACAATTTACATTGGCATGGGCAATAAAAATCGGGAATACTTCCCCAAACTTCAAGAAGACCTTCCCCTCTCGTTAGTGTCATTGCGGCCTTGGCTGGACATTACCGGTGTTTGTCAATGAGGGAAGAATTCTTAATATCAAGACTTACATAAATATCTGCTGTTTTTTCAGCCAGCATCGGTGGTGCAATGGTAAGCGTGACTGCTACTTGGCACCCCAGTGTGTCTGGCTTCAATCCCAGTCGACATCAGTGGTTTTTCTGAGGTGAAAAAATCTTTCTCACGTCTTCCTTCGGAAGGGAAGTAAAGCCGTTGGTCCCGGCTCATAGTCAATGAGTCGTAAGGTAGGGTCCAGGTGTGGAGTCGTCTCCCTGGCGTCGGTATCTGCTTTTGTTTCGATAAGCGTAAACTCTGACCCAATATGTATGAACAAAGAATGCTCTCTTTAGAGGGTTCAACTTGCTTGATGCAGTAATTGGTTCCCGCAGTTAAATAGTTTGTGCAATGTAGTTGAGCAAATTGAAAATTAAGAAAAATTTAGTTTTTGTTTGAAAATGGAGGACGTCTGAATCTGTTTGTCAAATTGTTTTCGTTACTTTTCGGTGTTAAAATCAGAGGTGGTAAACTATGCGTGAATGTGTCCGCGAGTGTTAACGTAATGATCAAGGGAATAATTTGAACGGATTTCATGCCGAAAAACTGAGTTTCCAGTGACACGATCGTAGTTCCTCTTGTTTTTTTTCCTTTTTGTTATTTGATTCTCAGGTTTGTTTTATGATAGTTAGGTGGAATATGAAATACTGGTGAATTGAAGATACGAATGTAAAAGATCTCAAGCTGTAATGGGGCCGGCCCTGGAATTTCCAAATGTTGTACGTTGTCAAATGGCGCTTGGCTTTAATAATTAAATGTGATGGGATTGGGTTAACGCGTGGAGACTCGGGAATGATCTTTCATATGCGTCCGTCGAACCATTTTGAACGGCCGCAGTGAGAATATCACCATGAATAATTGATTAACCACGGAATAGGAACCATTGATACGTGCAGTCAGTCAAGCTAAGCTAAGCTAAGCTAGATAAACGCTGACTCAGATCACGGAAATGCGTAGCTGTCATTTCCTTTGTTTTGTTTCGGTTGTTAGATTACTCGTAGAAATCGATCGTTCGTTGTGAATAAATTAGAGATCCTTTCTCCTGCTGCTACGATGGAGATCAATCCTGTAATTCCAAACCTAGTGGGAATTCTGGTTATTTGTAGATATAGATCGA
The DNA here is from genome assembly GCA_034211315.2 of Aedes japonicus. Taxonomy (NCBI): domain Eukaryota; kingdom Metazoa; phylum Arthropoda; class Insecta; order Diptera; family Culicidae; genus Aedes; species Aedes japonicus. The sequence continues at coordinate 20,062 of JASCZW010003482.1, forward strand.
GCCTGATGATGGTTAGTTCTTAGTGTTTAAGACATTTTTCAACGAGGCGATTGTGGTTGATGCACTAGTTCTGACTAACAACTCGAGGAAGGTCACATCATCATGCAGTTTGAAATTGCCGCGTTTGAGCTTGAATTTGCGCGAATTTTATGAGTGCTTGTTTTCACAATGTGTGGACTATGAATCTACCAATCGACTGTATGGCGGGTGTGTTTTCCGCTATATTTATTAATTTTATTTATATATGCCTTGGTGCATGATCATCGGAATAGACAAAATAAAAGCATTGAAAATAATGCTTTACCCATAATATTGCCATAAATTATGTTTTTGCAATTGTGAACATAATCTCTATAACATAAACAAATCAAGAACAATTATCACGTTATCGGGAACTTAATCATGACTTTGAGAAGAAAGTTTTCGTTTTCATTACGATTGATGTCTTCGTTACTTACACGGAAAAAATAATTTATTAAAAAACGTGTAAAATTCCCCTCGTTCAATTCCAAGCCAAACCCAAGTAGCACCAAAAACCTAAATCGAAAAGTTATATTTTCCATATGTCATGCTGTAGATCTAGTGCAATTTGACTTGTTTAGTAATGTAGATGTACGTTTCTTGCTATTCGAATCTAGACTCATTTATTATGTCATATATCTGTTTGATGATTTGATTTAGGACATGTTTGTTTACATCTGACGTCATGCGTGTTTGCATAATATGTTTTACAAATGTAGCAACATTAGTTTTCCGTATTTTGAGAAACAGCATGTTCAGAAAATGGCATTTGCCAACACAACTAATCAGGTATGTTTTGTTGGTGTCGTATTGGACGTCGAATGACTTTTGAGTAAGACTTAAAACTATCAACAATCTATTTATATCAGATTCATTTTTACCCCTGAAACATTTAAGAACCTAATTCGATTATTGCTGGTGTGATGGAAAAATAATATTGCTGTCACGCCTGTACAACAAACATTATTTGCACGGGTACAATTAGCTGCAACGTGACGCAAAAACTGAATGTAATCGACCGATCATAAAGTATTGGAAATCCATTTAATTTACTTCTGATTTATCAACTTCATACCCTGAATTCTCTTATGTTGAAGAAGTAATTTCCTCTATCACATAGGCCTGATTTAAATAACGATGTTATGGTTTCAAGGATTCTTATTGTTCCATATCTCACATATTCAAATGGTTGAGTGGTAAGACCAATCTTCTAAGCAGGTTCATGGTTCAAACCTAGTCCATGACTACATTTCTGAGAACCGACTATGCTTTGTTTTACTGAGTGCAAAGATTTTTTGTTTATGACCATTGAACTTAAATTATGTTTCATAGGCTCCACCTTCTGCGCTGTTTCAATTCTATAGTAGTATTCTAAATAGTTTTCAATCACCGAAACGACAACATTATTATTTGTCACATTAAAGCAAAAATGCATACAGTTAAACATTTCGTGTTACTTGGGAAGGAGGCGTAAACAAAGATATTTTTTGCAATCTCCCATACGCCATACAAAAAAAAAATCATAAAAAGGCCTAGGTTCAGGTGTTATTTGGCTTAAATTTACATGGAATATCTCATTATCTTCATCAAATTTAGCATTCCCTTTACGTGCATTAGATAACACAGAAATCTGTGTAGAGCACCGTTACGCAGGGGTTATCATGTGCTTTGGTGAACATAGTTCACGTTTTCATGACATACACAGATGAAAAGAAACATTGAATTTTCTGCGTAATCTAATGCACATAAAGGGAATGCTAGATTTGGCAGTAAATAATGGGATACATTATGTAAATTTAAGACATATAACGCCTGAATCAAGCCTGTTGTATGAAAGATTGCAAACATTGTTGTATGGCGCATCAAAGACTACAACCAATTGCGTACGCCTCCTCTGGCTTGGAATTAAACGAGGGGAAATTTGACGTGCTTGTTAAAATTAATTTCTTTTTTCTGAGTATGTTCAAGGTGTATATTCGTTAAGGGAAATATGAACTGTTCTGAAATCCGTGTCTCGAGGTTGACGAATTTCCGAGCGGATTTTTTTCTGTTTAGTGACACAAGCCAGTGAAACTACTTCCTTATTGTGTTGCTCAAACTTCGTCCGTAATCGGATCATCGCACCCTGGAAACCCGAACAAGTAAGTAGCCGACTCTGCAGTGAGCGCTGGTTGACATCGTAGAAGCCGTCCCTGCAGTGGCGTCTCGTGAGAAAATTAACCGGTTGTGCACTTTCTTTCGAACCCAGACGTCAATTTTGACAACAATATCTTCTCATGGTTCCTCCTTTGCCGAGTCTCTTGCATGATATGCCACAAAAGTACCTTGTGTCAGTGTCCAAAACAACAGAATAAAATTGCAACTATGATGGGTAAAACTACTCTGTGAGACCTAAATGCCTAAAACAGACACTAATATTCAACGTCAAATTGCCAGAAAAAAACATCTCGAAACGATCCACATTATTAGTATATACAGGATCTAATTTTCCATTTGAAATGCCCAGTCTGCGATATTAACGGAGTATTAAATCAATGCATTTGATAATACGCGTCTCTCCTTCAATTTTAGACTGGCCGTGCACAGTGCACATAGACGAGACGCCACTGCGTCCCTGATCATCACACCTTTTATCAATAACGATACAATATATTCAATAAACCTACGCACTTTACCCATGTTCAATGGCCGGTATAATTACTGAAGGGCCAGCCTACCCAAATAATAGTTTTCTTCAGTAAATAACTTCCAAAGTAAACACCCTTACATTTGTTTCCTAAATAAATCAGGTGACAGTATTTCGCAGGTTGGTCACGTAGCCCCTCCAGATAGCCCAATAGTAAGCCGACCTTGAGGCACAATTCGAATGGTCTTTGTTACTGAGTTATTACCGTTATACAGACAGTAGAGCTACAACAAGAGGGCTTGGAGAAGTTACGTCAACATAGTTGTTCGATGGCATTGAAATTATGATAATGACGGCATCTCAATTTAAGGGCTTATGCTGAATCATTCTTGGCGACAGTCATAACCTCAACATTTAGAATTGATATAACTCAGAGTCGGTACTAACGGGTGTCCATAAAAATGAGAATGATTTCAATACTTTTCCATCAGAACAAAAACGGCCGCATAGAAATGTCACTTTAGATGAATGAATCGTTGCACTCTCCAGAAAATTTTCTTCCTCTTATTTCACTCTGCCGTGTTCAGTCGTGTTCAGCATACGTCCGAAACAGGAAGAACTGCGCGCGCGCGTTGTTACCATTCTTTCAGCGGGCTTGAGAATCGTGGAAAAAATACACGATGGGCCCATTTTTGTCGTGAAAAAGTTCGGCTTCATCCACCGTATACCGTATCCTAGCATGCATGGTAACGGAAGAAAGGTTGCGGCCGTCCAGCGAAAATAATGAATGAGAAAACGCTCCGCGCTGCGCAACATGTTTCAACAAGAGTTCGGTAAGTCAACGGGAAGCAGCCGAAAGTTCCATTGTTCGAAGTCACTCATCACCAAGACGCTAAAGAAGAAGAATAGTGTGTAGAAAGCAGATCTGATACACAGATGAGCAGATTCAAACCGTGAAATCCCAATGCCTTCTGGATGACTCAGAATTACGGCGGAAAATCTTTCGTTCTGGACGACGAAAGCTACTTCTTTCCGGAAGTCTCGAATGCAGAAACGATGATTCTACACTAAGGACAAATCTACTGCTCCTCAAAATAATGTATAAGTTCAAGCACAAATTTGAATCGAAAGGTTATGTTATACATCGTAATATCCGATAAGGTATTTCGAAGCCGTGGTTCAAACCAAGCGGTTGGCCATCAACCAGGAAGTGTACCAAAGAGAGTGTTTGCAGAAAATACTCATCCCATTTCTTAAACAACATCACTCGGTGTAAATACGTGTTTGGCCCGGACAAGGCATCATCTTTTCTTTCAAAAAAAAGCAGCTAACATTTTTGGAGGCCAAAATACCATATGTCCCAAAGACCAGATCCGACAAATTGCCACAGTGCAATCCTATCGAGGATTTCTTCGGTCCTTTGAGCTCCATATTCACGAGGATAATTTGACCAAAACACCAGAAGCAACTTACCAACAGGATCAAAAGCTGCATCCGAAAAATCGATGTGGCTGCCGTCCAACGAATGTGTTCCAGCAACGACTAGCTGCGCCGCATATTGAGCCACGGACCATATGACAATATTCACTAAACTTAGTTTGAAGATTTAAGTTGACCGCACCGCTAAAATAAATCAGTTTGAACAAAACTTCACTGGTATTTTTTTCCTGACCCATTCTTTTCGTTCTCATTATTTAGTGGACACCCGTTAGATATTAGAAATTTGATCACATCAGTTTATATGCTTATTGGCTGTGAGCAATCTGATGAGTTAGTTGATGTTTATTCCTGTCCGGTTGAGATTTGATTCTGAAACAAATTTAAAATTAACATACAACATGATCACTTTTTAAAAAATAAAAATAAAACCTTGAAACACTTACTCAAATTTTCACTAGTAAACGCGATCAAAATTCCTTTTAATTCTACTATATGCTTTCCCAATCACAATCGTTCTACTAATACGCTCAAAAAAGTTTTTTTTAGAATAGTGTTTAAAAAAAGTGAAAGTGTATTGAGATTTACCAATTTGAAATAGCAAGGTGAGTTTGCGAGAGCGAGATAAAAGATAGGAAAATATACATGGACCAGCGATTCACCTTAATGGCTTGTTCTAAAAAATTTTACATATGTTATTTTTCATGTGATTACCCTTCCTGGTGAATTCATATATGTATTACTAACTGTAGCAAGCCTGTAGCAATTTTAAATGTGACAAGATCCCAAGTAGCGTTCTTGTAAGATATGAGTTGATGTTACTTATATCAGTCGCAATAACGTTGCTGTAACAGTTTTTGACTGTTGACTGCAGCTTGAAATGAAAACATTACAGTGTGTCTCGAAATAGTGGAAATTACATAGTGTCACCTTTTTCAGTCTTGGTTTATTTCAGCGAGGTAATTTTAACAGCAGAATTGATTATACCCGTTTCGAGTGTTTTCTTTTGACCACTTTTCGGTGCAGATAAATAAGCGATTCCGTTTGTTTATATTTATCAGCTACCAAGTTTTTAAAATAACATTTGCGTAACGATAGACCGTGGCAGATATTCAATAGCCTTAAGCTTTTTGTTTTTCGTATTTTGAAATGGTTTAAAGAAACTGGAATGTCCATATTCAACACAAAGGAGGTGTCATATTAACTGCCAGAACGAAGAAAAAGATCAAATGTGTTAGTTAGCGAATAAGCCGTAAATCGAGCAAACAATTTAAAATGTCCCCTGCTTCAATGAACAGGCTCCTCAGACATACAAGAAACAAAGGGTTCACAGGTTGACGGTGCGTCAAAAGCAAGCCAAGGTCCAAAGAAGTAGAAATATTTTGGTTCGGCACGGTGACTGTGAAATTTTATTTTCGGTTGAAAAGCTCTTCCTCCTTCAGGACAGTCATAATCAACAAAATGATCGTTTTGGCAAAAGTCTTGCCAATATTCCAAGAGATAAACTAGCTGTAGAACGCTATCAAAATGTATCGCAAATCATGGTATGCGGCGCCGCTCTACACGGAAAATTTATTTTCGTAGAGTAGCTTCCCCGCGTTTCGTAAACATGGATTGTGTACATAGAACAAATGTCTCGTATATTGTATGAAACATTCATAATGCTTTTTATCTGGTGAAATGCTATCATTACACCTTTTTGTAAAATGCACGTAATGAACTTCGTGATGACCAGCCAATTGCTGCTTCTCTTTTATACCGCACTCATGCACGATTGTGTTTCTGCTGGTATGGGGGGTTATAATTTATCTATCCTTAAATAAAAATCAAAGCTCTGCCGTGAGCTATAACTTCATGCTCTTAATCAAGATTGTTTTCACGAGTCAGCGTGGCCTAGTGAGATCATCTACGGATTTAGAATCGGCACTTTCCAAATATTCAGGTTCGAACCCTATGTCTGAAACAATAAAAAAAACTCTGGATAATCCCACATGCTTGGGCTTTTTTTGTCAATTACATTTTGAGTCGATAAAGTAGATCTGTCAGTCCTTTATGCAACCACCAGAGAGACGTTTCTTTTTAATTTGTGACAAAATATTCGTAGCTCTTTGCATTGTTTCCGTACAATGTACGAATGTTCTTTCTGTGTCAACAAAAGCTTCGTGCTTTTGACAGTTGCACGTGCAATTAATTACGAATGTATCTTCATACAAAAAACAACAAATCAGTTTCGTTGCTGAAAACAACGAATGGATTAGTGAGTATTACTTTCGATTTTTTAATATAAACTAAAATTAACTTTCAGTGTACGAATCCTTTCAAAGAACTTAAAATGAACACTGAATATTATATCGTAAAAATCAACACTGAATATTATATCAAGCAGGACCATCTGCTTCCTCATTCTTCAATGATGTATGGGAATACACCCAATTGTTTCCAATAGGACTCAGCTCCAGCTCACAAGGCAAAGAAGTCACAAGCGTGAGGCGCGAAAAATTTGCCCGATTTCATCACAAGCGAAGAATGGCCTGCATCTTCACCGGATCTCAACCCACTTGACTACTTTGTTTGGGGTTATTTGCTTCAACATATAGGCCCTACAAAAAGGCTTAATTTAGATCGAATCAAGAAACATTTGTTTGATAATTGGGAACAAATGCCTCGGGAAATCGTGCGTGCCAGCTACGATGGGCTTATAAAGCGTTTGCGCAAATTTACCATAGGAAAGCGCGAGTGACTCGAATTGGATTAATATGGTTTATTTCTATAACATTTATCCTTTAAATGAAAAAAATCCTAGGATTTGGTTGATTTGTTTTGCTGTAATCCTATTTTGTTTTATTGACACCAATTGTGAGACACCCTTTATAAGGAAACTGGCGTCAAATAATATAAGAACTAACAATTCCTAAGGAAGCAAACTTTATCAGCAGCTTTTACCCGGTAGATGAGCGTTCTTTTCTTTTCTACAAAAAAAATAGATGTTAGACGAAATCTATTCCCCTGAACCAGGCGATCGAGACGGAGCGTGCGGAATCCTTAAGCAGGTATAAATATGCATAGACTTTCGCTCGCTTCCGACATCATGCTAACGATGATGACAACGGAGTGCGAAACGAAGCTGCGAAAGTAAATGCAGCCACGTGTTCTGGGGCTTCCTTCCTCCCGAGGTTCATTTCTATTTTTATGCTTCTACAAGAATCATATAGAATTCAACTGTCAGCAGACGGCGTCTTCGCGAAACGGAAATGCAGAGCAAGCACGCGACTGGCATTCATGTTGACGTTGATATGTTATAGTCGACGACGAAAACGAGATGACTTTATTCTTGAGTGTCTTACTTATTTTACACGTTTACTGTTCATGTTTGATTTGTGTTGGTTAAAAACTATTGGCTGCATCTCGGAAATTTATAACAAGAACCTGGTGATGCTTATTAAAAGCATGTTTGATTCACAAACTTTCCAAGTCGTAAAATGCCTCGTTATAAATTATGATTATAGTCGCTGAGAATGATATTATTGGCTTATCAAGAACGACGGAGCTAGGAAGAACCAAACAAATACCACGTATTTGGACCCTTTAGTTTTAGAAAATAATGTTTATTTAACTAGAAAATGAAGAAATTAAAGGGCGATACGGTCAAAATTTGGTCAATATCAACTTGACGTATTTCTTTCAATTTTGCATTTAAATTTATAAAACCTGAACACCCTCATTTTGAAGTGTGTGTGGTTAGAATGTTGCTCCTATTTTGATTCTTCGGAATTCACTCTTCAGTTGTCAAAATGCCGTCCAAGCAAGAAGAGCAGAGTATCAAAATTTTGCTCGCGCATCGCGAAAATCTGAGTTACTCGCACGCAAAGTTGGCAAAATCGCTAAAAGTTGCCAAATCTACCGTTACAAATGTAATTAAAGTGTTTGGGGAACGTTTGTCGACAGCCAGAAGTCTGGATCGGGGGAAATCGAAAACCGGAAGCCGCTGAGACGACAAAGAGAGTTGCCGGTAGGTTCAAGCGAAACCCTAACCTATCTCTCCGAGATGCCGCAAATAAGCTGGGTGTATCGTCTACAACCGTGCATCGAGCCAAAAACGAGCCGGACTATCGACTTACAAGAAGTTGTAGTGACTCCAAATCGCGATGATAAACAAAATACGACGTGCCAAAGGCGATCCCAGAGGCTGTACACGACGATGCTGACGAAGTTTGACTGCGTGGTAATGGACGACGAAACCTACGTCAAAGCCGACTATAAGCAGCTTCCGGGACAGGAGTTTTATACGGCAAACGGAAGGGGAAAGGTAGCAGATATTTTCAAGCACACGAAACTGTCAAAGTTCGCAAAGAAATATCTGGTTTGGCAAGCCATCTGTAGTTACTAGTTACAGGTATTTTACCAAACAGCTCATACTTTCCAGAATTTAAATTAGAGGATAAAATGCAATAGTCCTTTATTGATTGAGATTTGTGCCGATTTGTGATTGAATAAATACCCGACCAGAAGGGCATAACACAAAAATAACAAAATTATAACAAACCTTGCTACGACTAACTTATTTTGATATAAATTTGTTAAAGTCGTGTTCATCTGGAAGATTTTAGAACATACTTGTAACAAACTAAGATATAATGTTCTGGGAAGTACAATCTGCGCGAAAAAAGGTGTTTAATTCTAACAATAGCTGATATGATTTTGGTACGTTGAAACAAAACTGTTACAAAGTTTGTTTTGTTTATGTTATATCTGTATCGCAGTTTGCTACTACCTTGTAACCTGCTGAGGAGTTTTTGTTACAATTTATGTTATGTTAACAACATCCGCGAACTCAATTCTAACGACCTCTGTTATAAAAACTGCGTAACTGAATAACAAAACTTGAAATAATTTTGTTGTTTCCTTCTGGTCGGGTATGTAGCCAGATGTTGGAGTTCACAAATATGATTTCCCTGTATATGAAAAACTGTTTTCTCATTGCAAACACAATTATTATTACAGTGCATACCGCAATCACAATAAAGAAAGCAAAGGGATAAACGTCCGAGTATTGGCAGGTTTAATTTCAGATCACATCACATACAGCGTCATCAAATATCCCTGCTGATGTTCGTGCTGCTTAAAACCCCGTTAGAGCTGAATACAGAAAAAACAATCGTCCCAAGGTTTTCCATCTTGAAGCAGCAATTGAAATGAAGGTGACGGTTTCTATAGAGCAGTAAGCAGTTATAGAAAAACATAGTAAATAAAATTACACACAGCAGATGACAGCATTATAACCTCAAACCCTCAGGAAATTGAGGATGAAATTAAGTTTTGGTGGTGAAATTGATCTGTCTGAAAAAAAAACCAAGCTGCTGGTTTTGATAAAATCCCAACCGAGCTGAAGATTGTGCTAGAAAAAAAGTTAACAGACCAAAATTATCACCAAAATTTGTTGAAGCTCTTAAGGAATAAATATGCACATATTTTTGCAAAGTTGGTTTATTCAACCTCCTCTCCTAGGCAAAATCAAAGGACCTTGGACTCAAAGCTTCTCATCAAATCCTGGGCAACACATTGCGCCATCTTTCTAACGCACTACCCTCCACTCTTTTTTTAAACCCTTCTGGTTTTCCAAAAGCTTGCCTTTCATAATCGTCCATAATTTTTCTATTGGCGAAATTCCGGCAAGTTTGGTAGATTAGCCTCTTTCAGCACAAAAACAGCATCATTGGCTTCGTACCAGTTCATCATATGTTTTGCGTTATGGCAAGATCCTTCCAAAACAGAGTGTCACCTTCGTGGGACCGGAAGAAGGGCAACAGGTACTTTGGGAGGCTTTCTTCTCTATATATTGGTTTATTCATTTGGCCATTATTCATTATTGGCCGTTGATGGTACCGTTTGCTATGTACGGCTTGCTGAATTTGCCGCACCCAAAGATCGTCACACCAAGTATTTCTTGGCAAATTTTGTCGGAAATTCTTCTCCCGGAACTTCTTCGGATCATCCAAGATGCATTTTGGTTGCACCAACCACTCGTGGCACAGCTTCCTGGCGCAGGATTTGGCCACCGTGTTCTGTTTGTCGGTTCGGTTAGGCGCCTTCCTTACCTTGAAGACATGAGGTTCGGCTGACAATGAAGTGGGACGAACCAGACGAAAGAATTCACCTTCTCGGCCACGCAGAATGGTTCGGATTCGCTTTTTCATATTCGCTTTTTTCCCGCTGCCTCCTCGGCGCTGGGTCATTTGGATGTCCTTGAACGATTTTATCGCACGGGACTCTTTCAAATTCTCGATTCCCAACTGTTTCGCGATCCACCTATGGGACTGGCCTGGATATTCCACGAGCCTCCATATTTTTTTATCGAAGCACTTTTGGTTGGAAGCCATCTTGATAACCACTTGACAGCTTGTTTTAGCATTAGATTTAGCATTGACGTTTGCACACCTCGTAGATGGAGCTACGATGAGGAATAATTCGTTGAAGATATTGCATGCCACCATGAAACGCAATCAGTTACCGATACGTTTTTTCACGCAAAAATCTCCACGATGACACTCCTCGATCGCTCACCTGGCCACGTCCATGGAAAAAGGAAAAAGGAAATTAATAGTCGGAGAGAATAGTTGAACAGAATGCCCTGTTTGGTGTACAGAACAAAAATGTATTCAAAAATGGTCGTTGGGAGCATCTAGTCTAAGAGGGTTAAGTGATGCTCCATTTCTTTTCAAACGGTTGGGACTTTAGCATTAACTATAATCCTAGTTCTCTATGACTTATGGTTATAGCACCATCACTCGCTTTCTGAAAGGAGAAGAATGTCTAAATATATAAGAACGGGTACTGAAAAATAACTTTTCAGATTTCTTAGATTGCTGCGCACACTCAAGCAAACACGCATATAAACACATATTCATGGTTTGCAAGTAGCTTCAAATGTTTGGAATAGTACCATTAAAACGCACAGCAAATCCACATTGTTGTGGCTGTTTCAAGAATAATTACCTCCAATATCTAGCTGTTGGCTAACTTCACAAACAATTTTTTTATGAATTGAAAGAAAATCGAAGACAAAAGTACACACAAAAAACAACAATTAAGGCTCAAATCATCTATGAAGCAAAATCAACAAAACAGCACCATCAAATACAATGATACTGTGAACAACAACAAAGATTGAACTGCAAAACCAGATACCAGCAAAATGGCACGCAGCGCTGCATGAGTCAGCTCAGCTCAGACTTGGCACAACGCCCATCTGCAAACCGGAAATGAATAATACACTCAACAACAAGTGCAAAATCCTACCACAGATTTCGTTCCTGCATTCAAGGCACTTGACACTTCCAAATCACAAGAGGAGAAGAAAGAATCAAGATGACAATTGTACACACAAGACGCACAAGATGAAAAGTAAATACCACCTACCAGGCAAAAATCCTAAAACCCTTTCCACGTTAATACGGAAATCACGAAAGCACCTTTAATGACAAAAATGGTAATAATGATGATAAAGATTAATGGTTATGGTAATGAATAAACAATGTGAAACAAGAAAATATGTACAGCAAAGGGATATTACAATATAAACTGAAAATTACTTGTCTGCCGACCGCTGTCTTGCTGCAACCGCTTCGTGTCTTGACGAAGAATCCTCACTGAGCCCTCGCGGCACGACAAGCTGGCCAGTTCAGCACAAGGGTCTAACCAGAGGAACTGCACTCTGTAGAGTTACTAAAAACACTAAAAAAGGATAACCAAAATCGCGAGGCGAAACAAACAGAAAGGGCCAAAAACAGAAAATACAACACAGCGTGCCGCTTTAAATTAAAAATGAAAGGTGGCGGACCGGACAGCGCTTTGAGTTTGTACGGGGGCTTGAATTGTTCGATTTTCAAAAATATAATGGGTACTTAGCTGAATTCACAAGATACCATTGGCATTGTTGCAACGAGGAAGTCGCCGGCACCACCGCACTAGGTAACTTTGTTCTGTCCTTTTGTTCTCGTCTTCCGGCTTTTCCATACTCTTCTTTTCGTTTGGGGGCAGCCATCATTGTCCGGGGAGACTGCTGTTCGCAACCGGCACATTTTTCACACTCCATGGTCACTTCATAACTCCATGGTCACTTCATATCCGGTACCTAATCGGTTCACCAGTGGATTCTGCGACTGATAAGCACGTTTTAGCCCTCGGTGGGACGGACTTCACGCGAAACCTGGACACTAGGCCATCCCTTATTTTGAAAAAAAATGCCATGTCAAGAATTCCACCTCTTGAGGTGGAATAACAATAACGTCATCATAGACGTGGCCGGATAGCTCAGGGGTTATCCGTTCTGCTTACTGAGCAGATGGTCGGGAGTTCAATCCCAGGCCCGTCCCCTTCCTTGTTGCCATTTGTCACTTGGGGAAGGTTCATTAATTATGTCACGCAGTAAGGGGGGAGGGGGTTTGGAAAACGTGACGATCCATACAAAAATTTGGTTGTCCATACAAAAACGTGACAAGGGGGGAGGGGGTTACAAAAGTCAATTTTTGCGTGACGTAATTAATGAACGTTCCCTTGCCTCTTTCTATCACCACTAGATCTAAAATAAAAAGCAGTCTACTGCGCTATCATTGATCGCATCACTTGCCACAGTGAATCCAGGATCTAAAAATAAACTACCTCACCTAACACAAAAACTATCTTATCCTTCCCTTGACAATGACTATCCGAGGCGCAGAGGACGTTGCCGGCGCCGCACAGTGGGACGAAATGAAAAAAAGTGGGACATGGGTATTTGCGGCGAAACTATTAGGTGTGGCCCATTGATGTTTTCTACAATGTTTCTACATTTTTGGAGTACTTTATTTTTGTGATAACAAATTTGATTTAAGGGGTGTATACACCTAGATAAAAAATTTAACTTTTTTATTTCTGGTTCAAATCGATAATCATGTAATAAAAATTTGTAGATTAGGTCATTTCATAAAACTTTGTACAAGACAAAAACTTTCTATCTCTTAACTGGACGAATTTGTAGGGTGAAAAAGGAATGAAAAATGTAATACCCCCTTTAAACTCGTTTTTATCATAACTTTTTTATTTGAATTTTCCCATTTCTTACATGTTCTACAGAGTTTAAGGTACTTCAAAAATACACCTTTTTGTAGAAAACAACTTATCATTACCTATTCATTTATAGGATTAACGTAGGTTGTAATGAATTTTTTGAGCTATCTTCGAGGATGCGTAGACTACGGGTTAGCAGGTATTAGCAGCTAAATTTAACGTTAGTTTATTTAACAACTGATATCCTTCAAAATGACGTACAAATTACAAGGGGGTCCAGGAGGGCTCCTAACAATTTTTCAAAAAAGTAACTAAGCTTCTTATTAGATAATGTTGCATATATAGTGACTTTTCATCTTTTTGAATAAATATTTAGACGTGCTATTGATGCTTAAAAAATTTAAGCCAATTTATTAGATAACAAAAATAAAGTACTCCAAAAATGTAGAAACATTCTAGAAGACATCAATGGGCCACACCTAATTGTTTCGCCGCAAATAACCATGTCCCACTTTTTTTTATTTCGTCCCACTGTGCGCCGGGTACTGATCTATAAATATAATTAGTGAACTTGTACATTGAAGATGCAAAGGTACTCTCAAACTCACATTGATAATAAAAAAAAAACCACTTAATTGGCTTCCTTACACTTACTTTTTTAATCGTATACCTTATTGTGTTGTTTTGTTTTTTGTTATTGTCAAAAAGACCGTGCTTAGCGTAGTTGCTACTCCGTTACCGATCAGAACTAGTGTAATTGCACAGAGAACCACATACATAGATGGAGCTTGGGAGTAGCTTTGTATCTGTACAAGTTCACTGATTATATTTATAAGATCAGTACCGGCGCCGGCCACGTCCTCCGGTCTTTGGGGAAGGATGATTTAGTTTGACAATCGTTGGTTAGAAACCGTGTTTACCTCTGCGTCTCTACAATTGTCAAGGGAAGGATAGTTTTGTGTTAGGTAAGGTAGGTTATTTTTAGATCCTGGATTCACTGTGGTAAATGATGCGATCAATGCAAGCAAAACAATGCATTAGGTCCTAAGTAACATTGAGAGACTCTCTTTGTCGACTTTCTCTTTGGGCTCCTACGGCTATATAAAAACATATTCAACTTTTTTCAACATACAGTACGGTAGTATAAAGTATGATCAGGGATTCAATACGTTGAAAACATCACCAAATCGTTTAATAGACAAGCTATTAAACCAAAGAGAAAGTCGACAGAGAGAATCTCTCATTGTTACTTAGGACCTAATGCAATGTTTTGCTTGAATGAGAGGCGCAGTAGACTGCTTTTTATTTTAGATCTAGTGGTGATAGAAAGAGGCAAGTGACAAATGACAACAAGGAAGGGGACGGGCCTGGGATTGAACTCCCGACCATCTGCTCAGTAAGCAGAACGGATAACCCCTGAGCTATCCGGCCACGTCTATGATGACGTTATTGTGTTGTACCTAAAAACTGGTGTACTGATGATAAAGTGTCCCAAACAACATTGATAATAAAAAAAACGAACATAAAATGTTATCAGCCTGACGACACTGATCTTAGTCGACCTGCAAGACTATATACTACAGTAGCGTGCTTGCCACCGCATGGGTAGTCACCCGTACAAGCATTTCTTCAGGTCCATTGGGGGAGCACTTAACGTCAACTTACGATCTTGAAATTTAAGTATGTTTGTTTTCTAGTCAAGATGAACAATTCAAGAGGTGGATTCTTGACATGGCAATATTTTTCAAAATAAGGGATGGCCTACTGGACACCCCCTCTAGAACCGCGCAAAACCGAACTTTTCTCATCGACGGTATTTTTTTTTTCATTCTTTTCAAGAACCCACTGGTCCCACCCCGAAAAACAAACGCACTAAACCACAACAGATTGGGTTCCTGTCAAGTGAAAACTTGAAATTTCAAAAGTTTTGTAAATTGAAGGGATGGAAGGAAAAATCTGACACCGAAAATTCAATACTTCGATAACCACTTGACATCTTGTGACGCACAAATTATGCATATGTAAACAACACACTTCGAATTAGTTGTGTCCAAAATTTCATCGATTTTAACCAAGGCAATGAAAAGTTGTACACAATAGAAATTGTTGCATTTTTTTTCTAATACAATCTTTATCAAAAACTGGCAAAGTATAATGGCCAAGATATGGGAGATAGAGCATTTACCGTAAGATGGGATGATGATGAGCGGTGATGAAATCGAGGCCGTAGATGCATTCGTGTATCTGGGCTTATTGGTGACAACTGACAACGATACCAGCAGAGAGATATAGTCGTGCCTACTTTGTACTCCGAAGAACGTTCAGATAGAACTGAATTCGCCGAACTACAAAGTTAACCGTCTAATAGGCTCTAATTAGACCGGTAGTACTCTAAGGCCACGAAGCATGGCTCTTGAAGGGCCCTCGGTGTCTTTGAACGGAATGTGGCATGTATGATCTACGGTGGAGTGCAGATCGAGACGGAACGTGGAGGAGGTGAATGAATTACGAATTGCATCAGTTGCCGGGAGAACCTTCTTTGGACGACATCCCAGTTGAAATGGTTCAGATGAAGAAACGCGCAATAAGCAAGGTGGATCAATCAAGTAGAAGGCAACCTGCGGACCCTTCACAGACACAGGCTGGCGAAGTTTTTTTTAAAAAACGGTGACGGAGGTGGTGAAGTTCACTAAGGAGTGACAATAGAGACAACTTTTGTATACAGCAGAGGCCACCCCGGCCTTGGTCTGATTGGTAATATCCAAGAAACGAATAATGATGAATTTTGAATAAGATGGGCATGGTTTGTTGGTGAAGCAGTTTATTGATGATAAATTTATTGACAATCTTCTATCAACTGCAGCAATAACTGTGCAAATGAACATGATGGAGATAATAAATAATGTTTTTTACTCTAAATGAATGAATTTTTATGTTAATTCATTCATTTAGAGTAAAAATCAGCGTTTTCAAAGTAATGAGCCTAAAGGATAGTTTGCAAAACTGCTTTGCTAGAATATAAACATTTGATTACAATGTAGAAGGAGATGTCCGCTCAATACCAATGTCCACACTCGGTGCCTCATGGTGACGAGCGAATATTTCCTTCTACATCATAATCGTTTCTCCACGCAAGGAGAATACAAAACATTACAATTAAAGTATTATTTGATTACAGTTCATACTACTGCTTCTGTAACATAGCTGGAACTATTTTCGATACACCTTGTAGCGTTTCGTATACAAAGGAAATGTAAACAATAACTGAAACTGCTGCTGAATCCCTTATCTCAGCCTAACAAAAGGTGTTCCGATCAAAATTTGGTTAAACAGTAATGTGTGTGAGTCGATCAAAGTTTTTATTAATAAGTCAAATTCTTTTTTCAGTTCAGTTAATACAGAAAACAGGAGAAATATTCAGCTTAGCTTCCTTTTTACAGAATGCGAATTGCCAGGTCATTCGATTAACACCTACTAGATTTTGTACAGTCTCCTTTGTCCACTTTATTCGCCGCAGAACGCCAGTTTGCTTTGAACTGTTTCTCGCTCACAACAGCTTATTGAGTCTTCTTAAGGTTCCGCTTGACGATGCCCAATATTGTTCGATTGGACGGAGCTCTGGCGTGTTGGGAACGTTCTTGTCCTTGGGCATCACTTGAATGTTGTTGGCAGCATACCACTCCATGGCCTTTTTTTTTCGTAATGGCAAGATGCCAAATCCGGCCAAAATAGAACGGAAGATTGTGTCGCTTCAAAAAAGACAGTAGACGTGTTTGTAGGTATTTGCTCAAAAAAATTTCATGGTTGACGGTTCCAGTCATAATGTAAACGTTGCTTTTAAAGCCACAAGAACAAATCGCCTGCCACACCAGATATTTCTTCACGAACTTTGCCAGTTTGATGTGCTTGAAAATATCTGCCATCTATTCCCGTCCGGTTGCCGTATAAAATTCCTGACAAGGAAGCTGTTTAACGAAAGTTTCATCGTCCTGAACCACGCAATCAAAATTCGTCAGCATCGTCGTTTACAACTTTCGCGATCGTGCTTTGGCCGACATGTTTTGTTTATCATCGCGATTTGGAGTCACCACTTTCTTGTAAGTAGACAGTCACAGTCCAGCTCGTTTTTAGCTCTATCCACGCCACTTTCAGCTTCTTTACTACATCTCGGATGGAGAGCTTATGGTTCCGCTTGAAACACCGGGCAACTCTTTTTGTCGTCGCTGTGGCCTCTGGCTTTCGTTTTCCTCCTGATCCAGCTTTCCTGGCTGTCAACAAACGTTCACCGAACATTTTTAATACGTTGGTTACGGTTTATTTAGCCACATTCAACGATTTCGCCAACTTGGCGTGAGAGTAGTTTAGATTGTCTCCATTCCCGTTCAAAATTTTGATGCGTTGCTTCTCTTCCTTTGACGACATTTTGATAACTGAAGTGCCAATCTCAAAATCAATTAATCATCTATCGTTATAAAGACAACATTTTTTGAGGGATATGGATGTAATGTCATTCTTAAAGCACTATATTGGGTTTATCTGTGCATTTAGTCTCGTCTCAACTGCTACACAACTCAAAGAAGAAGATTGAAGTTCTGTTTAATATAATGTACATAAAAGAGCGTCCAAAACCTAAATAACTGCATTATCTTTCGTGTAATGTTCTGGGATATTACAAACATTGCCGGCGATGGTGATGTAGTGGTAAGCGTGGCTGGGTTTGGGTACAATCCCAGTCGAGGTCGGTGGGATATTTATCATTTCGGAAAAATCGCTGGCAACGTCTTTCTCTAGAAGGAAAGTAAACCTGTTCACAGATAAAAAGACACACTGAATTTTCTGCGTTATCTAATGCACATAAAGGGAATGCTAGATTTGGCAAAAAAATAATGGGATATTTCATGCAAATTTTAGCCAGATAACGCCTAAATCAAGCCTGTTGTATGAAAGATTGCAAACAATATCGTTGTTTACGGTCCTTTATCTTGGAATTACACGAGGGGAAATTTTACGCGCTTGTTAAAATTAATTATTTTTTTCTGTGTTGGCTCATGTGTTGACGAGTGTGATATGCAGGGTCCAGGTGGTGGAGTCGTCTTTCTGGCATCGGTGGCTTTCACCACGTTTGGATATAGGCCAGAGGAAAATAATCGAATAAAAAAAATTCCATACATTGCCGATAATATTGTATGCAAAAGCTTGTGTTTGTTAGAACGGTTTCATGCAAGTTGCTGCTTCGTGAGATGTGGAATGCAAATTCATATGCCATAATAAACAGTTATTTTCAATCACAAGATTGTTACTGATTCCACACTTGATCAGTATTCTAAATGAAAGCTCCCAGAAGCGGTACTGTAAGGGCTTTACTCCTGCCAGAACTTCAAGGCTCATATTATGCGTAGAATGCTTACAGCCAAGGTCAATACGTAAACAACGATGCGTTCCAATTTAATGGGGTGGCTGTTTCAGTGCCGAGAGAATGCTGAAAGAGCCATATTCTAGAGCTGAAAGACTAGTAGTTTGAAAGCCTAAAGTTTAATAAGGTCTTCCGGGTAAACACCCCACCATGTCCTTGGAATTGATCTTAAGAAATTGATCCTTTGTGGCATTTCTGTTTTAAATACGCAGTACTCCAAGAACATTTTGAATCAAACATGACTCCAAGTCATTTGAAGGTCAAATATTCGGTAATGCCTCTTCCCAACAGCTTGAGACGTAGTTGGGCTAGGAACCGCTTTCTAGTAAACACTGCCAATTCGGTTTTTTGCTGCAAAAACTCGATCCCCAAATTTCTGGACAGGTAGACAGTTAATATAGAGAATTTTGCAATGGTCGTTGCTAATGTTTCGTATGTAGACCTCTGAACGAGATCACAGCATCGTCTGCAAGTTGTCTTAACGTGCATCTATTTTCCAATCAGCTATCAATATCTTGAACATAAAAATTATAAGATAAGGGACTTCGACATCAGCCTTGGGGCAAGCCCTTGTAGCTAATCCTGGAACTTGTTAGTTTAACTAGAAGGTAATTTGTTTTTCTGACAGTAAATTATATACAAAAATATTTAAAATTCCTGGTAAATCACTAGTCTGCAGACGTTATCTGCCAGTATATCTATGGAAAGTTCCTTTACTCTCTCGGAAACCAAACTACGTAGTTGGGAGCAGGTTGTTTGCTTCAACGCAACGGTCAAGTTTTAAAAGGATATTTTTTCTAACAATCTCCTTAAACATGCTAGCATAGAAATCGGACGGTACTGTTCAAACAAATTCTACCAAATTGATCGTCATAGCTGTACAAAACAATAACAAACCTATTACTTCATTCAATGTTTTGAATTTTCAAATAGTTAAGCATTTTACAGTACCATCTCCCCCCAACCATTCTACGCCCATGCCGAAATTCGAATTTCGAAATAAAACAATGCCACTCCTTCTGCTCGGCCAATACTTCCACTTCCATTACATCCATTCGCCAGCTGCACCCATCATTTGCAGATTCTGAAATCATTCTCTGTTATCTTTTCACGATGCTCACCATCGTCACCTCGCACCGATAAATGACCATAAATTTAACTCAATTTTAAGTCGTTTCCAACTCACATTCGTCAAACTTGGACTCGCTGCAATTTGAGTAAATGTAACTGGGATTGAAAATTTGACGAACCACGAACATCCATCTATTCTAAGTCGAAGTCTTCAATTCATCAACGTGACAATCCCAGCTACATTTACTTTAATTGGAGTGCCTTCACTGTTCACGAAAGTGAGCCAAGAACGACTAAAAATTGAGTTATATTTGTGACCATGTAGCCAATTTGCTCTTCTCTCTGCTCTTCTCCCCGATCAGAGATCAACAGACAGCTTCACATTGGAAATAAAAAAAATAAGAAAGATGATAAACCTTTGCTTGGGCGGCCTGCTGTGCTCTCGAGTGGAGAGGAAAACTCCTCATCGAATCGGGAGAAGCGAAGAGAAAATGCGCGCGCGCTTGGGAAAACCATGTGAATTATGACGAAGTGTGCATGTGTGTGATATTAGCAGAATGTTGGTATCCACCCTGATTGTTGATTCACAAAGACAACCAACGGAGGAGTTTTGCCGATTTTTCCACCTTGCGGTGTGCCATGATTGGAAGTGAGATAAGGGTCTGTTGCTTGACGGCGGCCGTTTGGCCATAAATGAAGGTAGGTACACAACCAGACTGGGTGGTCGCGTGTTGCTCGGCGCCAGGGTAGTAGTCGGCGATGCTTGTAAACTTGGCAATGTCCAGAAAGTTTGAAGCAAGCATGTTAATTAAAATTGATTATCCAACGTTGACAATGAACTTTTTCAAACCTTAGGGTTTGATCCTTGAACTTAGAGTCTAATTCACTTTCAGTTTTTTAAAACACTTTTATGAAACTTTTTGAGCTTATTAGTAGAACGATTGCGATTGGGAAACCAGGAGAATTTAAAATTAAAACTTCATTTGATCACTTATAAATAAATTAAAAATAAACTATTAAAACACGTCTTTCAAATTATCTAGTAAACGCGAGTCAAATATCTTTTGATAGATAGGCTATTTTGTTTGCGAGCTACAGACTTCTTCAGTATCGAGTGCTCGACTTGAAAAAGTCTGTAAGTCGCAGACAAGATAGGCCTATCTGACAAAATATAAGCTTTCTCTAGTAGAATTTAAAGGAGTTTGGTCGCGTTTACTAGATAATTTGAAAGAAGTGTTTCAATAGTTTAAATTTTTAAATACTAATATTAACATAAGGTTTGAATTTCATTTCGTAAAACGATTGTTTAGTTCAATCGACCTAATCTCATAGCTTCCATATTTTGCTGATCTACTTACATTATGAAGGCATTAAGATTTGAGGTGATTGATAAACTAACTCAAAATAAGATTGTGGATTTAAGAATCTGATAATAAACACAGCTTAGAGTTAGCTATGAAAGAACAAATCCACTTAAAATCATGTTTAGTATGTATTGCGAAATCGAAAGTAGCACTAACGAATCTGTTTGTTTTTTCTTCAGCGAAACTGATTTGCATGCCAAAAATCTTATAAATACAGGAAACGCGTTAGCTCGAAAATATGTTTTTTGAAAAAAATCGACTATCTGGAACTAATTTTTGAGTTGGGGAGTGAATTTCATTTTACTTAAATGATTTGAATTCTACTGCTGATATATTCATGGCAATAGTATTGAAACATATCCTATATTATCGTTGGCAACTGCTAAAATATTATAAATGATATTTCATAAGCGTGGATGAACGTTTTGTCGAAAAATTAAAAATAAAAACCAAAAATTTGAAACATTATCCCAATTACCGGAAGGACATATGTATTTGGAAATGCATAAAACTCACAAACAACAATACAAAATATAATGTATAGTTATAACATAGATATTTGTAATAAAGGAACTAATTTTACTTTCTTGAACTCCATAAGACAAGAAGTGCTAGATTTAACACTCTGTAGTAACATTCTCGGGAAAAATACATAATTGGCATTTATGTATTTCTGATGGAATATCTCTATCAGATCACAAACATATATTATTTGAATATAAAGTGAACGACATTATCAAAAAAAAACTTTCAGATATCCCAGGAAAACCGACTGGGATCTCTACTATTCAAAACTAGCTCCAGGTGGAAGTTTCACGGAAAAAAGTATTAACACACACAAAGAACTCGACAATACTTCTATACAAGTAACAAACAGAATAATTCAAACTTACAATAATAGCTGTCCAGTCAAGGTGCGAGTAACGGATAGGAATGTACATTGGTGGCATACCAGACTAGAAAATCTTAGGAAACAGGACCGAACAAAGTTTAATCAAGCGAAGCGTACTCGACAGTGGAACGAATATAGAAAAGCACTTACTTTGTATAATGAAGAGATAAGAAGATCTAAACGTAAAGAAACTGGAGGCACACATTTAAAACATTGAAAGTACTCAGTAATTGCTAGATTACAAAGGTTTTATCAAGTGAA